>JABUQX010045976.1:20000-25000 GCA_015478945.1 Trachelipus rathkii | reverse complement strand
ATATAGATAAATTGCAAGTGATTTTATTCCATTGATTAAGATATCGAAGGAAAGGGGATTTAGAGTGTTGGAAGGCATATTCTATCGTATACTGCAACTGAAGATGAATAGAGTAATAAGTTTAGGACATCATAGGGTGGTGGTGTTGTGAGGGAGGAGACAAAAATGTCATCTACATATCTTAAACATATTGTGTTGAATATAAGAGTGGGAGTTTTTTATTTTCTTTTTCCTAATTTGATTATTCATTATCGATACTAAGAGTATCACGACTTATTTTGTCTCTACATTAATGAGACTACTGTTGTTCTCTACCGGATATGCTAGAGTTCTCGTCTTCTCTCTAGCGTCTTCGCCGTATGCACTGTCTCATAATTTTAGACGAGTCTATCCGGTCCTACGGATCTCTAAATAAATATATCATCTGTAGTTCCATCTATGATATATATGAGTCATGTGGTTAGACTGTATAACGTCGGCAAAAATCATCTGAAAATCAAATCATCAGTCTCCGCTTCTTATTAGTGCCATCTACCGCCCGCCGCTCTCCGCTCATATTAATAAAGAAGAGAATAATATATGATCTTGTGTTCCTAAAAACCCATTATATGAAACGGAAGCCAGAATGGGAACGGGAATGAAGTAAATGACACGAATTAAAAATACGAATCCCTTAGACTTAAACAGAGAGGACGTATACGTGTGTGCAGATACCTACATGCTTTAACAACCTGAGTAGTATTACAGACCCTTATACATCGAAACATAGATAGGCATACAAGCAGATGTCGTAATAACAACAAGATCCCAGTCCGCTGTGCGTGATATGTTCGAGCGATATTATGGAACCTTTATCGGAGTTCGCTTATTTGGAAAGCCGAGCCTGCGGTATATATTTGTCCTGTCTGTTGTTGTCTGCTACGTAATCCTGCATCCAGTGTTTCGTGGTTGGTACAGTACAGCTACAGTATGGATATCAAATACACCGTAGAAGAAATCAAGAGTGCTATTTTATCATCAGCACCATTACCGAAAACGGTGGAATTCACTAAGCTTGCACGCGCCAAGTTAGCTTACAGCTCTCGGTCCAGAAAGACACACCGTGCGAGAAAATCTCAAAATCTAACAAACAGTTTTGAATGATCCATGCAGGAGAAGTCAGACACTCTCACCGCCGCTCCAGCAATTAGAACGGGTGCACGAATCCCGTTGAAAAAACAGATTATTGGCCTCTCACTAAAGTATCTTCCCCAGAGCAGTCACAGAAGAAATGGAGGTTTCCAGGAGCATATATCATCGTGTATGCAACGGCAGCAAACCTCAGAATGCAATGTTTGCGTCATTGCTGTGCAGACTATTGAAACAATTTGGAAAAAAGAATAACTTAACTTGTCATTATAGTCCAACAAATTGTTAAGATCATGCTGGAATCCTTGACGTAACGAGCAAGAAAAAGGATTCTTCAATGACGTTAACATCTTGTTCTAGGATGTGGATATAATATCTCTACGCAATAATTGGACCCATCAATTAAACGAAAAACAAGATTAGTAACTAGACGTCATACATTGCAATTCTTCACATGAAGTTACGTTAATTAGTTGGAAATATGCGCAGGAACACTCACTTGCAGAACCATTTTCAGCAGGGATGGCACAACCGTGCCCACCATATCCAACGTCAGCATGCAAGAGAATTGGTCCATTATTAAGAGATCGGTCATTACAAGGGCCCTTTGGCCAACCAAGGATCCCCAGACACTATACCCCATCGAATTTTTTAAATTATGGGGCATGGGAAAGGGAAAGTGTATACACAAACAAGCCAAAGACTTCATACAACTGAAGACAACACTTCCGGCAGGGAATTGAAACTGTGAACTATCGAAATCATGGTGGCGACAAACCTTACGTAATGTAGGAATAAGACATAGTGTGCATGACCTTGATGCTAATAGGCGACGTACTCCAAACACTGCTAAGTTAATAATTACCAGTTTCATCAACCACAACCGGTATGTCCGTACAAAACTGAACTAATATAAATGTGACCATATACATTATCATTTCTACTAACCGCAAAATCGGTGGCAGAGAACAAGAATAGACCACCCTGTATATTACACACACCCTGGGCACATAAGAAGCCCATAGTCGTCATGTTAATAATGTATCTTCGCGCAATTAGAGTCACATATCGTTTGAAATAAAGCTGTTTCACCACCAAAACGAAATTGAGAGTATTAATAATAAAGAATTTTATAACACATCATCAACAAGAGTCGGAGTCAGAGAAGAAGTTGGAGTCAGAGGGGAGCCAGGGCGGAGTCAGACATGAAACAAAACTTGTTTTTAACTTGTATAAGTAAGATATATCAAAATCATATGTAGATTGAAGGATAGCTGGATAGAATACATTGGTCCTATCCGTCCCTCTGCGGGGAATTGTAAGCAATATGAAGGTCTATGGACTATGCCATCACCGAAACAATAATAACATACAATATAAGGTGTTGCATATGTGTTTAAATATATGTGTACTGCCTCCACGACAACTGTTTATAATAATAATCATAATGGTAGTACTAGTAGTGGTAGTAGTCAAAATGATAGTAGTCACCATGACCGCCATATTGAATGTCTCTATTATTATTATTATTATTATTATTATTATTATTATTATTATTATTATTATTATTATTATTATTATTATTATTATTATTATTATTTATTCATTCCTTAATCCAGGACACTCCTAACCATCCTATTAAGTGTCGATAGCCTCATATTTATTATTAATCTGACTGACAGTGACTCATTGATTGAATAGCATAAAAGCCCTAGAGATGGTTGGGTGCTTCGAGCGGCAAAGGCGAGCCCACGGCGTAGACAGACAATAGAACCGAACAAAACATAGTCAAGATACGGTGTACGAACCCTTACATATGGGTCGCAGATAAAGTGAACATCTATACCTACTCGTGCCAGGTGTCATTGTATGATAATATGTTTATTCTATTTCTAGCCTTGAAGTTTTAATTTTTGTATTTAAATTATATTTTCTTTCAACACTATTAAATTTATATTTCTAAGTTATCTTATATATTATATTTATATCTCGTTTCTTAACATTCGACATATTAAAAATTCACTAAAAAACTGAATTTTATATTTTGCAAATTTTCCCCCTCATTTCTTTCACATTTGCAGCTGAGGTTTAATTAGAAAATATGTTTCTTTGTAAAACGTTTTGGCATTTATATTTTTAATTTTATTCACAATTTTGTTATTTCGTTTTCTTGTTTACAGCATTATCTATTATATATATTAATATATTTTACTTGTAAACTGTTAAACATTATAATTCATATATTTTATTCGTATATTGCTTTTTTTCCAACCATTATTTAATATATTTCTTTTTAAACTAGACTTTAACAATTTGACAATCTCCATTTTTCTCTATCAAGCTAAAACATTTATATTTTTTTTCACATATTTCAATATATCATTATTTTTAAATTTTTATTTTGGACAAAATCTTTTGCAGAAGGACAGATTCACATTAAATGGAAAATGTGTGAGTTTTACAGTCTCCTTTTGAAGGCTGTCTTCAAAATAAGATATTTTTCAATATGCTAAACTTTGAAAGTATACTGAATGAGTTAGAGCTGAGGAGAATTAGGGATAGTTACCCTAATTATAATTAGATTTACATGAATTGATATTCTAGGCTCCAAATTGCAAGTTAATTAAGAAAGATCTCTGATCTTGCGATTTATCCGCAATTTGGGCCCAGATATCCCATTCATGTTAAATCTAATTATCATTAAGGTGAGATAATTCATAAATTCTCCTGAGCTGTAACCTCATTCAGTATACTTTCATAGTTCAGCAATAGAAAGAATATATGTTTTTGAAAGACAAGTCTCAAAAGGAGACTTGTAAAACTCAACACATTTTTCCATTAATGTGAACTCTGTCTTCTTGCAAAAGATATTTGTCCAAATTAAAAAATTTTAAAATAATTATATAGCATTAATCGAAGAAGGGAATACTGAAATGTTTAGATTTTGATAGAAGCTGGATATATTCAAAATTGTTTTAAAGTCATAGTTTAAAAAGAAAAATATACTTTCATAAATAATACGAAGAAAGTTTCTTATATACGAATTACTATTGGAATATAATGTTACAGTTTAAAAGAAATATGTTAAAAATATGAAGAAAGTCGTTGTAAAAGAAAACGAAATAACAAAATGTGTGAAAAAAATTAAAATATTAAATGCCAAAGCGTTAAAAGAAAATATTTTCCTAATTAAACCTCACGCTTGCGAAAAGTAAACGATATAAAGTAAGAAAATGTGCAAAAATATAAATTACAGTTTAAAAGAAGATATTTGAAAATATAAGAGTGGAAAAATAAAACGAGATATAAATAAAATATATTAAGATAAATTAGAAATATAAATTTAATAGGTTGAAAGAAAATATATTAAATACAAAAATTAAAACTCAAAGCTTAGAAAATAGAATAAACATATTACTTCATACAATGACATCACATATTCAATTCAATGCGACCATATGTAAGGGTTCGCACACCGGTATTACGATTGTGGGTGCATGTGCCTGTCTCACGCCTGCTGCCGCCGCTGGAAGCAGCAACATCCCTCTAGGGTTTAGCAGTAATAATAATAATAATAATAATAATAATAATAATAATAATAATAATAATAATAATAATAATAATAATAATAATAATAATAATAATAATAATAATAATAATAATAATAATATAATAATAATAATAATAATAATAATAATAGAGACATTCAATATGGCGGTCATGGTGACTACTATCATTTTGACTACTACCACTACTAGTACTACCATTATGATTATTATTATAAACAGTTGTCGTGGAGGCAGTACACATATATTTAAACACATATGCATACACACCTATATGTGTATGTTTATATATTTTTTCGGGTGATG
>JABUQX010045976.1:12500-15000 GCA_015478945.1 Trachelipus rathkii | reverse complement strand
CCCCTTTGTCACACATTCCTCAAACTCCCTCACCAAATACCTCAGCCCTTTCCGCGTTCTCAGCACTAGGGCAGTATCGTCCGCAAACAGTATCATGTTCACTTCCCTTCTATCATTCCCATTCATCAATTCCACCCCCCTCCCCTCCCTCACCATTCCCCTGCAAACACTCTCCTGAACCAATTGAATAACCACCGCCTGCTTTATACACCCCTGCCTCAATCCCCTCACCACCCCAAACATCTCACTCTCGCCTCCTAACACCCTCACAAACATTCTACTATTCCTATAAAGGCCCTAATACCTTTAACTAATTTACCCCCCACTCCATTCTCCCCCTTTACCTAATTTACCCCCCACTCCAATTTCCTCCAACACCCTCCACAATTCACTCCTCTTCACTCTATCATATGCTTTCTCTAAATCTAAAAAACACCCATACACTTTCCCTTTCCTCTCTATACTTTTCTCCACAAGCATCTTTAGTGTAAACACTTGGTCCACACACCCTCTTCCCTCCCTAAATCCTCCTTGTTCTTCCCCCATTCTCCCCTCCGTTAAACCTCTCACTCTCTCAATCAGTATTCCCCCATACACTTTCCCTACCACACTTAAAAGACATATACCTCTATAATTCCTACATTCCATCCTATCCCCTTTCCCCTTATACAGGGGAACCAAACAACCATCCTCCCAATCCTGTGGTACATCACCACTCCTCCAACATATATTATATTAACCCATACAGCCATTCCTCCACCCCACTGCCTCCCATCTGTAACATTCCATTCTCACACCATCCAGGCCTGCGGACTTCCCTTTTTTTTCCTTTATTCAAAAAGCAGTACATAAATATAAAAAGTACAATCATCCCCTCCCGTCCCCATATTCACTCCCACCCTCAATCTTGCACATCTTCCTCCCCTCCCAGCCCACTTCATCTCAATAATCCACTCCCAAGACCTCTTCGCCACTCTCTCCTCCCCTATCCTCTCTCCTATCCATCCCCCAATCTCCTCCTTCATCTCCCCCAACCCCTCCTTCTTCCTCCTTTTTTTATTTACTTCTTTCCAGAACATTTTGCTTCCCGATTCAAAATTTTTCCGTCACTTTTCTACACCATTCATCTTTTGCTCTCCTCTTCGTCCTCTCCACCGCCCTCTTTGCTTCCACTCTAACCCTTCTATATTCCTCCCAGCTTTCCTCTCTCCTACTTCCCAACCATTTCTCATAAGCCTCCTTTTTCCTTTTCACCACCTCCTTCACCTCCTCACTCCACCATTCACTCCCTTTCCTTCTGCTTGCACCCACACCTTTTTACTCCACATACCCTTCTAGCCTCTTCACATACTGCCTCTTTAAATCTCATCCACTCCCCCTCCACCTCCCCAAATCCCGTCCCTCTCACGTCTCTCCACCTATCCTCCATACCTCTCCTAAACCCCCTCTACACACTGTCTCCTCCAATTTTCCCACCTTTATCACTTCTAGCTCTCCTCTTTTCTCGCCTTTCCCTAAACCGTCACTTCTCCTCGTCCGACTCTTATCCTAGCTAACCACCAAATAGTGATCCGATATCCCCTCTTCCCGCCCCTCTAAATACATTTACATCTAGTAATCTGCTCTATCCTTCCCCATTACACACACATTAATGCAGTACCCCGCCCCCCCCCCGTTATCTCACTCTTTCATGTATAGTACTTATGATTTTCACTTTTTTGAACCAAGTAATTCCCCACTATCATTCTTCTTTCAACACACAACTCTAACAGACTTTCTCCATTAACATTCCTCTCCCCTACCCCAACTGGTCCTATTATTCTTCCCGCCCCCTCCTTCCCACCCCTGCATTCAAATCTCCCAATAGACAATTTTATCATTTACCCCGAAACTTTCCCCAACATCATTCAACCACTCCAAAAATCTTTCTCTCTCCCCTCCCTCCGCTCCATTCACATGGTGCTAGGCGCATATAAGAACCCACATTTCCCCCCGATTTCTAACTTTACCCGACATTACCTCGAACTCACCTGGCTGCCACAACCTTTACCTTATCCCCACACCTCTTTCCTCATAAATGGATTCCCACCCCTTCCTCGCCCCTCACTCTCTCGTTCACGCTATATCAATAGCCTTGTATTTTCCAAAAGTCCATCTCCCTCTTTCCCTTCAGCTTAGTTTCAGTTATCCCTAGCACATCCAACCTTTTTTCTTCAAACATTAACCCTACTTCCTCCCTCTTCAAATCCTCGTTTACCCCTCTCACATTCATACATCCCCCCCTAATTACCTCTCTCCTCCCCATCTTTTCCCTTCTTCTATATATATACTCACTCAGGCTGCACGCTTTGTGGGACTCCCCACCCTAGGCACTTCCCAACACCTAAGGCCACCACCCCGCTCACTAAATATACCCCCAACAATATCAATAACAATAAAAAAGAAAAAAAAAATTTTTAAAAAGATAATATAAAATATAAAAGGTTAAAACCTACACTCC
>JABUQX010045976.1:0-2500 GCA_015478945.1 Trachelipus rathkii | reverse complement strand
CACAGTTTAGACACACACGTATATGATATTATGCTGGGCCACACACTTACAGACACATAACGTATAATTTATTAAACATTTTGTTTTAATTAAACACGTTCAATTTTATATTACTCATTCAAAATATAACTAAAATTTATATCAAAGTTTCCTTAAAACTTTCTATAATCAATCAATCATTATCTTTGAAACAAAAAATTTATTATTAACTGTTAATTCTTTTTGTTTATAAATTTTTATAACTATCAAGTTTTATAATAACTTTTATAAAATTTTATGAAAATTTTATTTAAAAACATATATTTCACGTACCCTTAAAAGCAGTAAATCAGTAAATCAGTAAGGCCAAGCCCCATAGCAAACCCTCTACCCAAAAGCTATGCCCACGTTTTGTCTATTGACTTACTGCCTTTACAATCATCCTTTAGCCAGTGATAATAATATAAAATAACAAAAAATATTAGTTCTTCTCTGCTAACATAACATGTATTTTATAAAAATCATTCTAAGTTTATTTAAAACATAACAATATTCACTTACATTATCATTATTCGCTCGATGTTAACTAAATATTTCAACACATTTACAGAGAGAGGTCAAGTTTCGTATCTGTAAGTAGTGCGGGTTGTTGTGTTTTCTCGTGATGGATTGTCAATGTACATAGATAATAATAGATATAATAATGAAAGAAAATCCGAATTATTTAAAAAACTTTTGAAATATTTTTAGTTTATATCGAGCGAAATATAAATGTAAGTGAATAATTGTTATTTTTAATAAAAACTTAGAATGAATTTAATAAAATACATGTTATGTTTAGCAGATGAAGAACTTATTTTGTTTTATTTTATACTTATTACATGGCTAAAGATGATGTAAAGCAGGAAGTCAATAGAACAAAACGTGCCATAGCGTTGGTGTAGAGGGGTGTCATAGGGGCTGGCCTTACTGATTTACTGATTTATTGCTTTAATGTACGTGAAATATATGTTTTTTAATAAAATTTCATAAAATTTTAGTAAAAAGTTATTTTAAAACTTGTTATAAAATTTATAAACAAAAAGGTATTAACAGTTAATAATTAATTCTTTTTCAAAGAAAATGATTGATTTATTATAGAAAGTTTTTACACAGCAGATTTGAAATATTTAGGTTATATTTGAATGAGTAATATAAATTTACGTGTTTAATTAAAACATTAAATGTTTTAATAAATTATACGTTATGTGTGGTAAGTGTTGAGTGTGGGTGTGCGTGTGTGTGTGTGTGTGTGTGTGTATGCTGTCCTAAATAATAATAACAATAGGCCTGAAGTAAATACACACTAAGTATAAATATAAAAACTAAAATAAATGTGTTTTAATAAATTAATACGTTATATGGTATAAGTGTAAGTGTAAGTGCGTGTGTGTGTGTGTGTGTGTGTTTGTGTGTGTGTGTGTGTGAGTGTGTGTGTGTTACATAATAAAAAACAATAGGCATGAAGTAAATAAGACTAAGTATTATAATGAAAATATAATAATAAAAAGTAAAAGATAATAAGTAAAATAATAAAAATTAACTAAAAAGAATAAAAATAAAATAAAAAAAGAATAAAAAAAAAAGTATAAAAAAAATAATAATAAAATATAAAAGAAAAATATAATGTTAATAAATATATGAGTTTAAAACCAGTAAAACATATGAGTTAAAGCAGTAAACATGAGTTAAAAGCAGTAAAGCAAGAAAGTTATAGCAGTAAAACAATAATGAGTTAAAGCAGTAAAACATGATTAAAGCAGTAAACTATGATTAAGAGCAGTAAAAATCATGAGTTAAAGCAAGTAAAACATATGAGTTAAAGCAGTAAAACAGTAAAACAAAAGCCTATACTAATCCCTCCCTTGGTGTTAGGTCACACCTCCATTATTGATTTAAACTGACTTTACTGCTTTAAAGGTATGTAATTTAATAAATATATGAGTTAAAGGCGTAAAACTATATTGAGTTTAAAGCAGTAAAACAAGTAAAACAAAAGCCATACTAACCCCTTTTTGCTATGTAACACCTCTATTGATTTACGGAACTTACTGCTTTAAGGTATGTAATTTTAATAAATATGTGAGTAAAAGCAGTAAAAAATAGTAAGTTAAAGCAGAAAAGAAGGAAAACAAAAAGAATGAGAAGAGAGATGATATGTAATCACTTCTATTGATTACTGATTAAAAATGCTTTAAGGTATGTAATGATTAATAAATATGTGAGTTGAAACAGTAAAACATTGAGTTAAGCAGTAAAACAGTAAAACAAAAAGCATACCAACCCCTTGTTGCTATGTAAACCTCTCTACATTGATTTACTGATTTACTGCTTGAAGGTATGTAATGTTTAAATAAATATGGAAGTTAAAGCAGTTAAACATATGAGTTAAAGCAGTAAAACAGTAAAAAACCAAAAGCATACTAAATCCCTTGAGTGTTTAGGTAAAACACCTCTAACTGATTTACTGAATTTACTGCTT
>JABUQX010045975.1:37500-39204 GCA_015478945.1 Trachelipus rathkii | reverse complement strand
TAATTAAATTGATAATTAAGTTTAAAAGTTATGTTTTTTATCTTTGAAAGCCCATTTTTCAGTTTCACAATATTGCAATTACATTTTATTGTACTAATGATTAAGTTGCAATTACATTTTATTGTACTAATGATTAGTTTTCTTTCAAAGTATATAACAATTATGTAGCTACCTAAATTTTCTTTTGTGTTCAAGACTTCAAGTGACTATTAATAAAATTGATATAGTTAATATAGCTAATTTTTAAAAACCCAACATTTCCTTCCATAATACTGTAATTACAGTGTAAATATATGTAATAATTCTGTTCTTTTATCTCAGTTCTTAATAATTATATTAATCTACGTTATAATTTTTTTTTAACCCGCCTTTCATTTTGCCCGGGTTTTTTGTATAAAAAGCCCAGCCCGGGTGGGTAGGTGGGCAGTTGCCCAGTGCAACCCTGATCTCAACATACTTTCATTTATTCTCTCATTTACCCCTTTCTTCACACCACACAACTCTCTAATACGTTCATTCCTCATTTTATCAATTCTTCTCACACCTAGCATGCCCCTAAGATTGTCCATCTGAACACATTGAACTTTAGATCTATACTTCTTATTCCAGATCATAGTCTCACTACTATACAATAATACAGGTAACACATACCCTCATGTAAGACCCTAGCGCACTCAAGACTTAGTCCCTTTACATTCACCAACGATTTAATTACACCAGCAACCTTCCTGCCATTAACAACTTTCCTACTACACTCTGCATCATCCGTTCCCTTCTCATCCTACATATACCCTAAATATTTAAACTCGGACACTTGTTCCAGCTGCTCACCATCTAACATAACTTCACACTGAGGACTGTCCTTACTCACAACCATAACCTAACTCTTATCTATGTTTACTTTCAAACCCCTCCTTTTACACACCCTGCCAAATCTCTCTACCAATCCTCTCAAACTCTTCAGATTCGCCTCACAAAACTAAATCATCCGCATATAATAGTTAGGGCACCCTCCACTCATCTCCATCATTCTAACCATTTCCTGTCACGCCCACCTTCAATTCTTTCATAACCCCATCCATATACAAATTGAATAACCAAGGAGACATAACACAACCCTGCCTCACTCCGCTATTAATACTAAACCAATCACTTTTGACACCATTTATTCTTACACACACCTTACTATCATCATACATACATACTTTGATTCCATTCAGAAGCCTATCACCAACACTAAATATCACTAACACCTGATATAGACCTTCCCTATTAACCATATCATACCCCTGTTGCAAATCCATAAAACCTAAATACAATTTATTCTTCCTCTCTCTAATTTTCTCTATCATTTGCTTCAATGTAAAGATTTGATCCACACATCCTCTCCTACCCCTAAACCCCCCCCTCTTCTTCACCAATCAGTCCTTCAGTCACTCTGCACTCTTTCGACCAAAACACCAGCATATATCTTCCCTACAACACTCAATAAACTAAATCCCCCATAATTTCTACAGTTCCCTTTATCTCCCTTACTCCTATATAAAGGTACTATTACTGCTCTCCTCCAATCCCTCGAAACTATACCCTCCATAAACGCTTTATTACACAACTTCAAGATCCAATCAATCACCATCTTGCCTTTCCGTTCTTGATCATTTCATCAGTACTTCATTCTATGCTGGCAGATTTACCATTCTTCAA
>JABUQX010045975.1:25000-32500 GCA_015478945.1 Trachelipus rathkii | reverse complement strand
GAAAAATAATAGAATACATTCCCGATTATTAATTGCTACTTCATTATCTATCGATTGATATATATTTTTTTTTCAGTTTTCTACTACTTAACCCTTAAAAACGTCTTCTAGCAAAACATATAAGGTTCATAATTTTATTTCGCCAAGATTTAAAGTGCCCTCCCTGCAATCCCTGCCTTAGGCTATAGGTTTGATAGCCACTGATTCTCCCCGCTGTCCTGGAAGCCTTCAAAATTAAGAATTAACACTGTGCCGATAGATCTTTTCAACAGTGAGAGGGAACGATCTTACTTATAATCGTCTTTGTAACTTACAGAGTATCAAACTGC
This sequence comes from Trachelipus rathkii, assembly GCA_015478945.1. Lineage (NCBI taxonomy): Eukaryota > Metazoa > Arthropoda > Malacostraca > Isopoda > Trachelipodidae > Trachelipus > Trachelipus rathkii. The sequence continues at coordinate 32,171 of JABUQX010045975.1, read as the reverse complement.
TCTTGCTAGTAGCAAATCTTTGGCCCAGGACATAATTTTATACATAATGCTACGTCACATTAACCCATCTTGCATCAGCGTTCCTGCAGATCTGTTTAACTGATCTGAATCGAATCCATTTTCTCATCTGCTTACAACAACTTTGTAATCTTTCCTAATACCTAAAAAGAGGGAAAATAAGAGTCCACCTCAAGAATCTCAGTGACCTTTAATATTTGGGTAAATTTATTGAAAATACGCAGCTCTGCATTCTGCCTGTTCTGAGAGTCATCAGGCTTTCTCAAACTTCCAGTTTGGCTTCAGCAAAAACCGTTCGACCGTGGATTCCATAAGACTGGACCATGACATTCGTGAAGCTTTCTGAACTGGCGGGAGGATTCTTGGTCTTTTTGATCTTGAAAAAGCATATATAGACGTGGAGAACTGGGGTCCTCCTTAAACTTCACAAGCTCGGTTTCCGAGGACAGCTTTCCCCTCTTTATATAATGCCTTTTTTTCGGAAAGATCCATCCAGGTCTGGTGCTCGTCTGTTCTTTACCGTGAATGAAGGCGTTTGGCAGAGTAGTGTCCTAAGTATATTATTATTTGCCCTCCAATTCAATGTCATCGTTACTACAATCCCAGCGACGGTCGTTTTCCCTGTATGTAGATGAACTGACGTTATACATTCCTGGTGCCAGGCCATCATTTCTTGAACGTCAAATCCATCTAGCTATTGAAAACATTTCAAAATTTGAGTAACTCCCAAAGCTTCCATTTCTCACTCGTTAAAACACCAACAAAACTATTTAGGAAAAAAGGGAGTCGAATTAAGAACCTGACACAGGGGCGTAACTAACGGCCCCGCAGACCCCGCGGTGCGGGGGGGGCCCAGGCAGGTAAAGGGGCCCAAAATTGAGAAGAGCAAACAAACGAAATAATAAATGAAATATGAAAAAATATATAATTTACACAAACACACACACACACACACACATATATATATATATATATATATATATATATATATATATATATATATATATATATATATATATATATATATATATATATATATATATATATATATATATATATATATATATATATATATATATTTATGGTTATATATATATATATATATATATATATATATAGAAAAGGATGCATTCAATTAATTATATAGTTCTGAAATTTGATGTTGATCGGACAAGTATAAAAAAATATTCCAATATTTCACTTTTTCAAACATTTGAATTTTTGGAAAAGTGAAAAATTGATATATTTTTTTCTACTCATCTGATCAACATCAAATTTTCAGGGCTTGTATAGTCGGGCAAGATGCATCTTTTTTACTTAGATAATATTTTTGTATACTCAAAAGAATTTTTTTGAAAATTTGTTCCAGGAACAAATCCAAAACTATTGCATATACAAAGAAATTATCAAAGTAAAATGCGCTACTCCTCGACTACATATGCCCTGATAATTTCATTCACTTCGCGATGGGCAGGAAAATTATCGCAATTTTTCATTTCAAAAATAAAAAAGTGGGTTTGGAAATTAAACGCTGGAGACAAAAACTCAAAAAATCGAAAAAGTCTTCTTGACTATTGTAGGTAATGGACCCATCTATGCATATTTCAAGTTTGAAGTCATTTCGAAAAAAATTCTGGAAGTTGATATGAAAAATGTCAAAAACATGAGTTTTGAAAAATTGAAAATTCTGAAAGAATGACTACGCAGTCACAGGAACACAGCCGAAAACAACGTTTTAGAGGGCATAAAAAGTGGTGTTTTTATGGTCAAAATCGGCTGAAATTCCGAATTTATGTTCATTTTTAGGGTGAAAATTGGGAGTGCCCTTATGAAATAGTTGCACCCTCCCCTGAAGAAAAATTTGCGGGTTTTTATAACATAACAGAGAACAGTTGAAAACTTTGAAAAACAAATAATTAAGGGATTAGATAACAAAAACATTAAATTAGAAAATGCAGAGGTCAAGGGCTATGATGGGAGGAGCAACATGCGAGGAAATATTCAGGACTTCAGGCTCGTATATAGAAATTGTTCCAAATGCAGAATACCTTCATTGTGCAGCTCAATTTAAATTTAATTCTTTGATGATTCTGTAAAAGATATAATGGCTCTTCAAAAATTTTATGACAAACTGGAAAAAAGTATATGTGTATTTCAGTTCTAGTACAGCTCGGTGGCAAGGAATTAACGAATGCATCACAAAAACACTAAAAAATTGTGTCCAACTAGGTGGTCATCCAAGTATGATTCCTTACTAGCAATAAAAAACAATTTCAAAAGTATTTCGCAGTTCTTATCTCAAGTGATATTTATGAGTAAGAAAGTGAAAAAAACGAAGCCCTTGGTCTCAGGAAGCAGTTAAAAATTTTTGAGTTTATTCTCTGTCTTGTGTTTCAAAGTAAAGTACTTGGAAAGCATCAATGCTGTCTCAAAAATATTGCAAAGTCCAAATACAGATCTTCAGAAGGCAACTTACCTATTGGGACAAGCAAAATCAAACTTATGTGAGCTAAGGCATAAGACACAAATTTAAAGATGTAGTGAGAAAAACTACGGAGTTAGCACATTATTGGAACATTGAAGTAAAAATTATTTCCAAACGTCAAATACAGATTAAAAAGTTTTTTGATGAGCTTTTATCTTATGAAAGAATTGAAGACCCATTGAAAGCCTTTAGAATAAGAGGTTTTAATAAATTTCTTGATATATTAAATGAACAGATAACTACTCGTTTCATTAGCATGAACAATGTTAATGAGTTATATTCATTTCTTGCTCCTGCAGCAATAGCAGAGCTACGAAATGAAAAGTTGCAAGAAAAGGCTACAAAACTGGTAGAAAAATAAGATTTAGATTTATCTTTCAGTTTATGAACAATTAATCACCTTCAAAGCATTAATGACTACAGAAGTGAAAATGAAAAATATGGTAGCTATTAAAAATTTAGCAAACTTTATTCGTAGAAAGCAGCTGCTTAGCAAGTAGCTTACCAGACTTGTGTACAGCAGTTCAGTTGTATTTGACGTTACCAGTAACATCTGCAACAGCTGAAAAGTCGTTTTCAAAGCTCAAGTTAATAAAAACTTTTTTAAGGAACAATATGACACAAACAAGGCTAAGTGCATTGGCTTTATTAAGAATTGAAAATGGAACATGTCGTACTCTTGATCTGAAAGAAGTGGTTAATAAATTCATGGCAATGAGCCAAAAACGTTTTGGTAAACTATAAAGAATTCATCCTTTCGAATATTTTGACAAGCCGAGAACAGATATTCACGAATTTTGGTAAGTTAACATTCTTATTCTATAATTTCTTATATATATATATATATATATATATATATATATATATATATATATATATATATATATATATATATATATATATATATATATATATATATATATATATATATATATATATATATATATATATATATATTTATCAATTAACTAGATTGATACTTTTTTGGAGGAGGGGAGGGGGAAATTAGATATTTAAGTAAAAATAGTAATGATACATTTGGAAGCAGAATGTAAAAATATGTTTTTGAGAATTTGCTTAAATTTTTGTACAAAGAGGTGAAAAGTCTTTTAATACATGTTTTCTCCCTTTTAAAGAACATTTATAATTGCAATGAGGACATTTCAAAAATGTCATTACTTTTTTTATGCAAATATCTAATTTCTCAAATAAAAACGAGGATTCATTTATAAAAATTAAATAAAATTCATATATATATATATATATATAAATATATATATATATATATATATATATATATATATATATATATTATATTATATATTATTATTATTATATATATATATATATATATATATATATATATATATATATATATATATATATTTATATATATATATATATATATATATATATATATATATTATTATTAGTATTGTATATATAAAAATAAATATAAATATATATAAAATATATATATATATATATATATATATATATATATATATATATATATATATATATATATATATATATATATATATATATATATATATATATATATATATATATATATATATATATATATATATATATATATATATATATATATATATATATATATATATATATATATATTTATATGTATATATATAAATATATGGTCCAAGGGGCCCCATTTCCACTTTGGCGGGGGGGCCTTATTTTTTTTTACATGGTCATCGTCATCGTCATCGGTGAAATTTGCTTAACTGTCACTGTCACTGTCATCGGCAAAATTTCATAATCGTCCTATCACTAAATATATATATATGGTTATATACATATGTATATATATATATATATATATATATATATATATATATATATATATATATATATATATATATATATATATATATATATATATATATATATATATATATATAATAATAATAATAATAATAATAATAATAATAATAATAACCATTATAATCTCTCTTCTTCTATATAATAATAATAATAATAATAATAATAATAATAATAATAATAATAATAATAATAATAATAATAATAATGACTGACCATCATGAAATTATTATTATTATTATTATTATTATTATTATTATTATTATTATTATTATTATTATTATTATTATTATTATTATTATTATTATTATTATTATACCTCTCTAAGGCCTTTTCGCCATTGGAGACACAAAAATCGGGGATATAACTAGGAAGATTTCCGATAACCCTTTCCAAATTTAATTCTGTACCAAATTCTATGTAATATTGTTGAGCAGCGATCATCGAGAGATCGTCATCTTTATCGCAGCGATACTCGCCAAATTTCACTCCTCGTACAACCTGGAAAGGTAGATAGATTGAGAGGTTATACAGTAAGAAGGTTATAAGGAAGTATAATAAGATTATACAGTAAGAATGTCATAAGGAAATTTAATAAGGTTATAAGGAAATATAATAAGATTATGCAATAAGAATGTTATACGGAAATATAATAAGGTTATACAGTAGGAAGGTTATAAGAGAATATAGCAAGATTATGCAGTAAGAATGTTATATGGAAATATAATAAGGTTAAACAGTAGGAAGATTATAAGGAAATACAATAAGATTATAAAGTAAGAATGTTACATGGAAATATAATGTTATATACTAGGAAGGTAATAAGGAAATATAATATTATACAGCAAGAACGTTATATGGAAATATAATAAAGTTATACACTAGGATAGTTTTAAGGAAATATAGTCTCCTTATATCCTTCAAGAAAATGCTAAGTAAAAGAGTAAAAAGTATATTGGTAGTAAAAAGATTAATATACTTTAAAATTATGAAAAATCTACCTATCTACAGTATAATAAATAAAAGTAAAATATAAAAAAAATTTCCTAACCTTACGCAATAGTACAGATTTCGCTTTGCAGTTCATTTACCACAATAAGTAATATATATATATATATATATATATATATATATATATATATATATATATATATATATATAGTATAAGAAAGAGGTTATATATATATATATATATATATATATATATATATATATATATATATATTATATATATATATATAAATATATATATATATATATATATATATATATATATATATATATAGCAGATATATATATATATATATATATATATATATACATATTGGCAAATAAGTTAACGCGTAAAGACCATCGAAGAGGCTTCCAATTATTGAAATGCAGTTACAGGCCAGGCTAGCACAATTTATTCACATGGTTGTGGTTCAAGATGTTGAGAGCGTGAACTTTCGATCTGCTAGATCCTTTCTCACGCCTGAATTCAAAGCACCCAAAGAGATCTTAGTAGACTGAGCTCAGCTCTCAACATCTTGGAAGACCATTTTACTATGTGAATAAATTTATTACTAACCTTAATATATTTGCAGTATTTCAATAATTCAGGTCTCCTACTGTGATACCTATAAACTAAGCCTCTTATTGCTTTGATTTCTCTACTATATATATATATATATATATATATATATATATATATATATATATATATATATATATATATATATATATATATATATATATATATATATATATATATATATATATATATATATATATATATATATATATATATATTACTTAATTGGGTATTTAATTATTATCTTTTTACCTGTTGGTATATGAGATTCGTGGCAACAGAGTCCTCTGTAGGATCGTGCCAAGGACTAAATATTTCTTTCCTGAAGAAGAGCCTCCAAGGGGCATTCCTTTCTTGAGCACCTTGTTCTTTAGCGTATTGCTCACACTGACTTATGGCATCCATTACGTGATCACCTCCGCTTCCCAGAGATGAAACCTTTGATTTAAGAGAAATATCAGTAATTGCCGGGAAGGTAAGAAAGCATTTCTTAAGGAGGCAACACCCATTCGCTATTCGGCGAACTTATTCAACGAACTTCTTATGACGAATCATCTTTTGATGTGTCATTTTATCGACAAGCGATGGCAAACAAAGCCCGAATAACGAACATTTCAACAGTAATGATTCATCAACTCATGTAGTGAATATTCGTCTTAAAGCGTTGAAAAGTTCGACGAATACCGAATGTTTGTAGCCGCTATTATTCTTAAAATTTATACTGTTTAGATAAATTGTAAAAACACACTTCCAGCAATAATGGAAAGAAGTTTAATTGTAATATACTACCAAGACAAAGAAAAAATTTATGTATATACATTACTTAGATATACATTCATGCATTATGTATATTTATCACAATGGTTTGATATGCCTTCATCTATAAATTAGGTATATTCATCCCCATGTTAGATTATATTTATGCTTATATATATTATGTATATTTACAGTATCCATCCCCATGTCAAATTATATTTATGCTTACATACACTAGGTATATTCATCCCTATGTTATATTTATTTAGCAATACATTATTTTTATTCATTTCCATGGTGTGAATATATTCATTCATACATTAGGTACATTCATCCTTATGTAAGATATAATATTCATTCATACATTAGGTTCATTCCTATGGTACATATATATTCATTCATCCCTATGTAAGATATATTATTCATTCATACACTGGGTATATTTATCATTTTAATAAGGAGGGGAAAGTTTTATATCATAATCGCTCATT
>JABUQX010045975.1:0-10000 GCA_015478945.1 Trachelipus rathkii | reverse complement strand
GAGAACAGGGTTGTGTTATGTCTCCTTGGTTATTCAATGTGTATATGGAGGGGTTATGAAGAATTCGAGGTGGATGGCAGGAAATGGTGTTTAGAATGATGGAGAATGAGAGAGGGATGGTGCCCTACCTATTGTATGCGGAGATTTAGTTCTGTGTGGCGAGTCTGAAGAGAGTTGAGAGGATTGGTGGAGAGATTTGGCAGGTTGTGTAAAAAGAGGGGTTTGAAAGTAAAACGTAGATAAGAGTAAGAATTATGGTCTGAGTGAGGACAGTCCTCAGTGTGAAGTTATGTTAGATGATGAGCAGCTGGAGCAAGTGTCTAGTTTAAATATTTAGGGTATGTGTTGGATGAGAAAAGGGAACGGATGGTGCAGAGGGTAGTAGGAAAAGTTGTGAATGGCAGGAAGGTGGCTGGCTGCAATTAAATCGTTGGTTGATGTAAAAGGGATAAGTCTTGAGTGCGCTAGAGTCTTACATGAGGGTATTTGTTACCTGTGTTATTGTATGTGTAGTGAGACTATGGTCTGGAATAAGAAAGTATAGATCTAAATTTCAATGTGTTCAGATTGGACAATCTTAGGGCATGCTAGGTGTGAACAAGAATTAATAAAGTGAGGAATGAAAGTATTAAGAGAGTGGTGTGGTGTGAAGAAATTGGGTAAATGAGAGAATAAATGGAAAACATTGAGAGGTTTGGTCATGTGGAAGGATGAATGAAAGTCGGTTGGTAAGCGGATGTATAGTGCGGAGTGTGTTGGGAACCGACCGCTGGGAGACCGAAGAGAAAGTGATTGAGTCGGTTGAACGAATGTCTGAAGGAGAGAAATCGAGTTTGGCAAGGACGAGAATAAAGGTGCATGATAGAGAATGGCGGGTTTTGTATGGGGCATGGTTGTGGCCCACCTGGGCCAGGGGATGAACCCTTACAGTGACGATTACCATAGTTAGGGTCCGTCGCGGTCCTATGATGCTTCTAGGGTGGATTTTCTGTCTGTGACGAGCTCTCACTAATTTAATGGTACAGAGGGGGCGGTAAGGCTGGGCCTTTCTTTTCGACGTTTGTCATGTTCTCCTACTGCTTTTCTTTTCCGATGCTTGTACAGCACCTTACCCCCAATCTATGGCGGCAAAGAGGAAGGTGAAGAAAGAAAAGAATAGTATATATAATATATATATATATATATATATATATATATAATATATATATATATATATATATAATATATATTATATATATATTATAATATCTCTGTACTATATATGATATATATATATATATTATATATAAGCAGCCTTAATGCTTAATGCAGCGTTATAAAAAAAGGGAGCTAAGTGAGAGCAACCCTTCTTCTTTGAGCACTCACAACTCATAATATTATGTTCTCATCAGCTAATTAACTTACCATCTAGGCGTTTTAAATTCAATGGGCTTAGTGCTTAATTGAAGAAACGTAGGTACCTACCTCTCGTATCGTAGAAGACAACGCCGGCGAAGTGATTTATCCCAAAGGAAGCCTTAAGATCCGACTTCGGTTTTAAGTATTGCCTGTTGTTGCCGTGTTGTTTGTGCAGCTTTTGAAGCATAGTCTGATCTGTCCCCTGTAATAATAATAATAATAATAATAATAATAATAATAATAATAATAATAATAATAATAATAATAATAATAAATGTTGTTGTTATTACACTCAGAGTACCTTCGGAAATTTGGATTCTTCATCAATAAGTGCCATAATGTTAAGCTGTTTTATGGCAATCAAGTCCAAAGTATCTTGATTGTCGACGAACTCAATGTGTTGCCAATTGATGTTTTCAGAGTTGTATTCTTCCTGCTCGAGTTTGAAGATGTGTTTTACGAAGAACTGCTGAAGATTCTCGTTGGCATAATTAATGCAAAATTGCTCGAAACTGTTTGGGATGAGGGAGGGGGTGAGGGGTTAAAAAAAAAGGTTTTATTAGCATGTTGGAACTGTGAATTAAGTACTGAGTAAATAAAATGTTAACTTATTAAGATATTTGTTATTAAAGTTAACTGTAAAACCTTAATAATAAGTAACTTGAATGAGATAATAACAATAATACAAAAAAAAGAAAAGAAAAAACAAACAAGATGTATTAGTAAAGGAAAAAACAAACAAGATGTATTAGTTATTAAAATAAATAATAAACTTTAAAAAGAAATAACTTATAAAAGACTTATTTCCTTTAACAATTTTGAGATAAGAAAAATATTTTAAAAGGAATAAGACGCAACTTATTAAAGTTATTCACTATTAAATTTAACTCTAACCTTTAATAACAAATAACTTAAAAAGTAACATCTTATTTCCGTTAACATTTTTAAGTTAAGAATGTTATTTGCTATACCTATTAACTTTAAAGTTTTCAAAACCAAAGATGTCGAGAACCCCAATAGACGTGCGGTTCGTAGACTTCGGTTTGTAAATGGCGGAATTGACTTTGGATACTATCCATATAAACAACCGACCGTAGATACCCTTCACAAAGGCATCCCGAACGTCCATGGCTTGACTGTGACTTAGGGTTGACACCTATAATAAAAATCAAAACAATATTTTATCATAAGGTGCTAAATATGAATAACTTAACATTTTAATGCATTGGAATCCCTTCCTACCAACCATCAAACCCTGGAACCGTTTCCTGCCACCAAACAGTGGAATGGTTTCCTCCACTAAACGCAAGATTTTCTTCCTCTACCACCAAACCCTGGAATCCCTTCCTACCGCCAAACCTCTGGAATCCCTTCCTACCACCAAACTCCGAAACCCTTTCCTAGCACCAAACCCTGAAATCCCTTCCTGCCACCTAACCATGGAATCCCTTCTTACCACCAAACCAATGAACCTTTTCCTACCTTCAAACTCTGGAATCCTATCCTACCACCCGCCTCTGGAACCCTTCTTACCACCAAACCCTGGTACCCTTTCCTACCACCCGCCTCTGGTACCCTTCCTACCACCAAACCCTGGAACCCTTTCCTACCACCAAACTTCTGAAATTCCTTCCTACCACCCGACTGTGGAACCCTTCCTACCACCAAACTCTGGAATTCCTTCTTACCAAGGCTGCAGAGCCGGTGAAAAAAAATATTACCATGAAATAAATGGGTTGGGAACCGAAACAGGCCGCATATTTTAAAATGATGGACCCCTGAAGAAGAAAAATTTTAAAATTGTGGATTCGAGGTTGTAGCTGGCCAAAAAAAATTGACCGGCTCCACAGCCCTGTTTCCTACCACTAAACCCTGGAACCCGTTCCTACCACTAAACCCTGGAACCCGTTCCTACAACCGTATCCTGGAACCCCTTCCTATCACTAAAACCTGGAACCCCTTTCTGACACAAACTCTGGAATCCCTTTGATTCTTGACACCACCAAACCCTAAAACCCCTTCCACCACAAAACACTAGAACCTCCTCCTATCATCAAACACTGGAATCCCTTCCTACCATTAATCTCAGAACCCTTTCCTACCACCAAACCACTTCCTATCACCAAATTCTGAAACCTCTTCCTACCACCAAACTCTACAATCCATTCCCGAAATTATATAATTATATAAAGATAAACTTTGTGCCTAGGATACACCAATACATACCACAGTTTCTCCTTGAGCAAATATCGTTTTCTTCGTCAATGCCTCTTTCAGGTTCTTCGGTTCCAGTCCAAGGAATCGGGCAACTCTAATCAGAGATGTTGTATCTGGAATCTCAGTTGCATCGAGGTTATCTGGAAGAGGACGATGGTAAATATGTATAAAAAAAAAACTAAAACCAAATTAACTTAGTTTTCATATTTATTAAAAGCTATGAGTGAAAATAGTTTAATCCTACAACTACCTAAAATCATATTTTATCATATTTAAATATCAATTTTTTTTTTTAGTGAATGAATATTCACATTAGAATTACGAAAAGAGAGTGGAACGGTAAAATTACTAGGCATTCTGATTGAACCCATTTATCTTTTTTTTTTACAGAAGGTAAACACCACCGCTCACAGGCAGAGCCCTAATCTAGGAGGTGGTGTACTCAATTAAACGTCCGAGCATGACGAAGCCAAGCCTAAGGAGAGAATAGCTCACGTTCTCCCACTCGACCAGTTGCGAACCTGGAACCCTCGCTTTGTTTGGCGAGTGTTCTACCGCTGAGCTACCGGGGGCTAACGAACTAAATACTAATATATATGTAAGTAAACTGTGCCATACATCCAACAAGGTGTCTGTGGAAGATTGTCACCTAAAATTGACAGTAATAACTGTAATAGAATTCAACTCCATAAAAAAACCTAAACTACAGCCGATCTCTTATCAGAAAAAGTTTTTCAGGAAAGGGAATATGGGATACCAACAAGAGAAAATGAACAAGGGCAACTCCTCCATATATAGAACCTTGGGTAATGGAAATCTACATCAACAGCCGAGATGCCCCGATATATATGTTACCAGCTCTTAAAAACCAAAGAAAACAAACATCTTGAAAACTACTATAAATATAATAATTCTTTGCGGAGCTTGTCCCATAAACCTATGTTACTTTTTTATAGCTTTGAATGAGAACTGAATGAAAAGCATATCCAGTAATTCCTTTGATAATTTTCATAGGTTAAATTTAAAGGTTGGTCGACGCGCCGGGTAAGGTGAGAAAAAAATGACTGGTGGTGTGCTCACCCTGATACGGTGCGGTGCTGCGGAAAATTTTGGTATTAAGTCAACACTACTACATATCAGAGTACATTTTTCGATTCAAAGTAAATAATATTAATAAAAAATTGTGTCCAGAGGTAGTTTTTTGTTCATAAATCACTTATTTTCACACTTTGCAATAAGGAAATTCACCATCTGGTTAGAACTTTAAATATCTGAAAAAACATCCCATCAATTTACATATGTTAATATTGATTACAGTAGCAACAAAGGTGACTATTAATAGAGTGAAAGTAAGGAGAGGTTAAGGGAGGCTATGAACTAGTTGCGAATTTACAATACTCAAACACAGAATCTGTCAAATTCCATGCTATATGTGGGTTGCTCTGTCGAAAACATGAGAATATGACATGAAATTCACAGAGATTTCGTGACACGGCGTCCAACTCGATAGCAGTGATGGATTAAACAAATATGTGTGCGTGTGTGAAATGCGAGAGGACTTCAGTATATATGAATTTAAAATAAAATTGGTTATAGTTGTAGACACTTAAGATTTATTTTCTGTATTCTATTTACAGTATTTAAGCTATAAAGGCACGCTGTTAAAGTTATTCTTTTATCAAAATAATGACGAAATGGATACACCATAAGGTGGAAGTAAGAGATGACTTCAAGATGGAAGTTTGGAAGAATTTAACTTAAAGGAAAACTAGTAACTACCTAAAACTTTATCAAAAAAAGGAAAAATTTCATAAATTCATTTTGAAAAAGCATTCTCATGTATAAATGTGTGTGGACTCAGGACTGAGTAAAGGTGTGTGCACCTGTGTCCATGTCCGTGTATGAGTGTACATTCATTACTCATCACATATAAATTCATTCATCGCTAATCAAATGTTAAAAACTATTTAGTATATAAGCGAATATAAACACAATAGGCGTAACCAACGAACCACAACAATAATGGTGAGATGACGTATATTGTGAGAGGAGAGGGGGGATGGGGGATTTAATACGGTGATTTTGAGAGGAAGAAGGAGAGTGGAGGGAGGGAGAAATAATATGAAATAGTTAATCAATAATTAAGTTTCATAAGTGTTCATATTTTTATCTCTATTATGGTATCATTATCAGATCTCCCGAGGTCTCCATAACCGGTTCGAAAAAAAGGGTAGGGTGAGTTTTCCTTATAGAATAGTTACATTTAGAGAGAGAGAGAGAGAGAGAGAGAGAGAGAGAGAGAGAGAGAGAGAGAGAGAGAGAGAGAGTGGGAGAATTGTTTGTGGCTACATTTAGAGAGAGAGAGAGAGAGAGAGAGAGAGAGAGAGAGAGAGAGAGAGAGAGAGAGAGAGAGAGAGAGAGAGAGAGAGAGAGAGAGAGAGTCCTGATTTGGGAAGGCTGAACTAAATAAATTAAATGAATAAAAGTATTAGATAATTAAAAAAAAAGCATTGGTTTTGTCATATATATATATATATATATATATATATATATATATAATAACTGTAATTTATATTTACTTAAATACAGAACATATATATATATAAATCTTCTCTATAATATATATATATATATATATATATATATATATATATATATAAGAACAATAATACTAGAAAAAAATATATATATATATATATATATATATATACGGTATATATATATATATAATATATATATATATATATATATATATATATATAATATATATATATATATATATAATATATATATATATATATATATATATATATATATATATATATATATATATATATATATATATATATATATATATATATATATATAATAATAATAATAATAATAACAATAATAATATATATATATATGTAATAGGCTTTCCTTATCGACTTACGTCATGTTCTTCTACTTAACTGTTCTATTTTCCGTGGATGTTATGCACCCCTATCCCACTTCTAGTGGGAAGACAAGGGAGGATAAAGAAATATATATATATATATATATATATATATATATATATATATATATATATATATATATATATATATATATATATATATATATATATAAAGAGTGATATATAATAATAACCTATATATATATATATATATATATATATATATATATATATATATATATATATATTATATATTACTCTCTGATTCTTAAAACCATGCAATATTATTTTCTTTGATAGTAATTATAGAGAAAAAAAATAGCCTACTAACTTACATTAATTGTATAATATATGAACTATATTATTCCAATCTATGCATATCCGAACTAAATTGCTAATGAAGTTGTAAAAATATCTAATTATTATTTTGAACTTGGCCTAACATCTAATGATTATATTGAACTTGACCTAATATTACGTAATGAACTATCCTATTCCATCTGAAACCCACTAATAGTTGTAGTAGTAGTGGTGGTAGTAGTAGTAGTAGTAGAGTCAAAATATAATAATAATAATAATAATAATAATAATAATAATAATAATAATAATAATAATAATAATAATAATTTCTAGCAACATTTCTACACCGATACTTTTAGTACCATGTCAGTTTAAAGGTGAACACACACACAGTGGAACAGTAAGTATCATTACATGGTTTAGAACGTGATGTACAACAGCACCTAATTTATTTTTCATTATTCTCAACCCTCCTTAGGTAGGTATCCTTAGACTTCCTTGCCATTTTAGAGACCTAAATAAAATAATCACTATAACATTTTGAACTCCCAACATCAGCTACTACTTCTTCCTATTTATCATTATTTTAATCAATATCTAAATAGGATCTTGTCTTCAAATTTAGTAAACCATATAAATACAGCAATTTACTTTGGATCTATTTTTTTACAACCTGCCCCATGATATCTTCTCAAAGAAGAACCGACTAGCTATACAAATTTATTCCTCTTAAATTAATAACTATGACTACTTAATATTTGAGGGTTGCAGAACTAAAGTTAGAGTATTAAGTGTTCAGGTGAAAACGTAGTCGGAGCAGAAGCTGGTGCCGGAGCAGTGCTCACATTTCTTTTCAGCTCCACACCAATGTTCAATACTTATTCGAATGTGGTATATTACTTTTATTACAATTATGTGGACTGCATAATAACCTCTTCCCATATTGCTATGGGAGTGGGGGGTTTAGGCCAGAGCACCCACTTCTCCTTAAATTTTGAATAAGAAAAAAAATCCTATATTAAAATGTTAAAAACATTAAAATTGTTTTTCCAAATTAATTATGAACCAAATATTTTGCATCCCTTTCTAACCGTAAGTTTCCACTCACAACCACAACCACATCAACGTCAACGTTAACGCCTACTACCTATCGATCTTAATCAATTCTCACCTAATATCTTACCTTTAAAACTTGTTATTTTTTATTTGTGTAAAGTGAACAAAAAGTTTGCAACCCTTTCCCACCATACGTTTACACCCACGCCCATATCCAAGCCAACTCCTACTACCTAGGATGGCAACGCCTACTACCTACCTATCCTAACCAACATTTACCTACAATCTTCCCTTTGAACTTGATGTTTCCCATGTGTAAAATAGAGGCGAGCAATTTGAGCATCTCCCATACTTCCGAATCACTGAACATGAGAACCTTCATGGCTGAGCGGATATCGGAGAACTCCCTCGCGTCATCTCTCCCTTCACAGGTGATGCTGCCGCCCTGTTACGAACAAAGCAGTCATGTCCATTATAATAATAAAAATAAAAATAATAACAATAATAATAATAATAATAATAATAATAATAATAATAATAATAATAATAATAATTTAATTATTATGATTATTATTATTATTATTATTATTATTATTATTATTATTATTATTATTATTATTATTATTATTATTATTATTATTATTATTATTATCATTAAAATATTATAATAATAATAATAATAATAATAATAATAATAATAATAATAATAATAATAATAATAATAATAATAATAAATAATAATAATAATAATAATAATAATAATAATAATAATAATAATAATAATAATAATAATAATAATAATAATAATAATGGGACTGTGATTATTATTATTATTTGTATTTATATTTTTCTATGTCGATTTTAATGAGACAAACTATTAATTGAAATAGTAGTAGTAGTAGTAGTATGAGGAATAGTAGCAGTAGTAGTAATAAAAGAAGTAGCTGTAGAAGTAGGAGTCAAATAATAATAATAATAATAATAATAATAATAATAATAATAATAATAATAATAATAATAATAATAACAACGTGTCATGTGGTAATGTAATTTTGATGACGCATACCGCAAACAAAAGACCATCAATAACAAAATAAACAAAAAAAAAAATTCATATATAATTATTATTATTATTTTTTACGATATTTATTTCAACAGGTTGAATGATTCCTTAGTTAAGTTTATAAATGGGGGGCCTTTGGTGTGGGGTGGGGTGGGTGGGGAGTAGATATATATATATATATATATATATATATATATATATATATATATTATATATATATATATACCTCTCTATATATATATATACATATATATATATATATCTATATAATATATAATAACATATATATATATATATATAACCATAGCATATATATTTCACACGTATAATATATGTAATAATAATAATATATATGTGTAATAAAGATATTATATATGTAATATATATATAACCGCCCTACCTATATACCATACCATACCTCTGCTCTATATATAATATATATATCAGTTCTTGCCAGATGAAAGTATTATAAGGAGGGCTTATCAGACACGCTTTGTTATATAATAATAATAATGTAATGTAATATATTATTTACTACATATTTACTACCTATCTACTTTACTACCTTCTCTATACTACCATACCATACATATATCTCTTATAAATGAAAACTCTATTTCAGAACCTCGGTTACCTTTACTGGTTTCTTCGCTTTTTTTTCCATATACTTTATTATACTTTATTTTAATGTTATTTTTGAAGCAAAATTAAATGGCCATTTCTTTCAACTAAGTATATATATATATACTTACTTATTTATATAATATACCATATATATATTTTATTTTATATTTTATCTTCGTTACTTTTTATTCTTTACCTATCGTATTTAACTTCATTTATCATAAGTCTTGTATTATATTTTTCTTATTTATATTAATATATTACTTCATAACTTGATCTATATAGACTTCTATATTTTTACCTAATGCTAATATTGAGTCAAATCCTTCATTTTTATATTTATATATATATATATATATATATATATATTCTATATACTATATATTATATATATATATTTTCTT
>JABUQX010045974.1:22500-36781 GCA_015478945.1 Trachelipus rathkii | reverse complement strand
GATGGGGTTTTGCCCCATTAACTTTCACAAAAATTTTACTTTAATTGCATCTAATATATTCTATTTAATTAGCAAGTAAAGATACTTCTTGCAATACACGATAAATTAAATTACTAGAAATTTATGAAATATATTTGACACTAGACTTATATCCAAGCAGAATTAATACCCGAAGTGTTAAAAGTACCAAACCGTGATCAAAGTAACCATAAAGTGCCAGAAGTACCAGAAATGTACCCAATGATGCCAAATCTTAAAAGCCATTTTTATTTCTTTAGAAAAATATGTTTAGGGAAAGGTCTTATTAATATGATTGAGCTCAACTATAGGCCTAGTAAAGCAGTGAAAAACCCCCCAAAATTTGTTATGCAACCGAGAAGCAAATATATAATAATAATAATAATATAATAATAATAATAATAATAATAATAATAATTTATATCACAAATATATTATTATATATAAATATTATATTTTATTATATTATTATTATTATTATTATTATTGAGTATTTTATTACTGTATTATACGGAGTATGTTTAATTCCACACAGGATATCTTTATGGTGCATCGCTGCATACATGATCAAATTAATAATATAAAGATCCCACCATACTATCACAGAAACGACAAACACAATTATAAGTCAAGATTCTCATGGATAGATTCTAACAAACTTCCACTAAATCTACAAAAAACGGTCATACTTCTATTAGCAATTTATAAAAACTATAATGATAATTTTCAACATAAACATTAAAAATGGAAGTGTATTGAAAAGAGACACAAATGGCAAAAATACTTGGGATAACAGTAGTGAAAAAAAATTATCATTTAAAAGAACATTATTAAACGAGCTAAGTAGTGTAAACTAGCGAAAGTACATGCATATACTAGAAAATAGGCAATACAACATTCCTTCGGATATTGGCATGATCACCTGAAAAATAAGAAAAAAAAGATATTATGCTCAAAAGGAAAGGGCTTTGCTATATTGCCTCCCAGTATACGGCAAAGCTAAACAAATCAAGCGATTCATAAAAACTTTTATACGAACTTATAGGCATGGGTAGCAGAAGTTTTATGACCATATACAACATCTTTGTTTAAAAAAACTTAAATTTGCATTTAAAAGACCTACTTAAGTTATCTCTTCTAAAAGAACACCACACAAAATCAAAAAATAATAAAAATCTGTGACTTCCTATTATCAAATTTTCATAATAATCAGAAAAAAGGAAGTAGAGCTCTACGAAATAGTCGCATATCAAAGCCACCTTTCTATCGTTTTAAGAGAAAAAGCCAAGACAAAGCATCTAGCTTATAAAGGTGCCAAATTACCAAACGATACAGCATATTCTAAAAAATGAAAGATCCTAAAAGCATTACAATTTAAACATTATATATATTATTATTATTATTATTATATTATTATTATTATATTATTATTATTATTATATATTAGATTATTATTATTATTATATTATTATTATAATTATTATTGTACATTTAATTCTAGTACAATTATTGTTACCATTAGAGAGGAAGAGGCATCTGCGGCCAGTTGATGCTCATTAATATATATATGTATAAATTTATTGTATTCCTTTCCAACACCCAACACTGTGTGCAATCAGTAGCCCATTTCAGATAGGAGTGAAATTGAATCGTAATTTATATGATTTATTGCCATTTGAAATGTAATAATATCAATTATATTTGTATCTGTTATTAAAGGATAGAAATCGTAACTGTTATACTGAATAAAAGTTTTGGTTATTATTATTATTATTATTATTATTATTATATTTATTTTATTATATTATATTATTATTATTTATTATTTATTATTATTATTATATTTATTATCATTATCATTATCTATCATATCTATATATATTATTATCATTATCCATATCATTATCATTATCATTATCTTATTCATTATTCATTATCATTTATCCATTATCAGAAAGCAGAATTTTATCATTTTATCATTATCTGATGTGTGAATAGAATTCATCATACATCATATCATTTATTTATCATCGCATTATCATCATCATCATTCATCATCATCATTCATCATCATTCAATCCATCATCATCATCATCATCATCATCATCATCAGTCATCACATCATCATCATCATCTCATCATCATCATCATGCATCTTTGTCAATCATCATCATCATCATCATCATCAATCATCATCATCATCATCAATTCAATCATCATCATTCATCATCATCATCATCATTCATCATCATCATTCATCATCATCATCACATCATCATACATCATCATCATCATCATTCATTCATCATCTCATTCATCATATCATCATCATTTCATTTCATTCATCATCATCATTCATTCATCATCTCTTGCTTGCTTCCCCACATAATGATCATCAATCATCATCAATATCATCATCAGAATCATCATCATCATTCATTCATATCATCATTCATCATCGAAGATCATATCGAATCATCATCATATCATCATCATACGAGATCGAATCAGATCGAATCATGCATCAATCGAATCATCATCATTACGATAACGACGACGACTGATGAGTCCACTGTATGATTAGATAAATATGGAGGGAGTGACCTGATTGACAAGACAGACGAGACGATGAAAGACTGATCTGTATACAAGATGAGAGATGAGACGATAACATCTTAATTTGAGTAGCCAGAGAGAGGATAGGTCACTCGACAACGGAGAGAGCAGATATGAGGGAGAGAGACAAACGGAGTACGATGGGAGAGAGAGAGAGAGAAGAGAGAGATGAGAGAGAGAGAGAGAAAAATAACAGAGAGAAAATGAATAAAAAACGAAAAGCCCTAGACTCCGCCTAGAGAGAGAGAGAGATGAGTTTCAATAGGATCGAGAAGTGATTGAGATATCGGCACAAGGTTTCGCGAGAGGAAAGAATACCGAGAAAGACAATTGATCAGAATGACAACGATTCATCGATAAGAGCTGATTGACGAGAGAGAGAGAGAGAGACGAGGATGAGAGAAGAAAGAGGTAGTCATTATGAGAAGCAGACTTGTAACAAAACAAGAGAGAAGGAGAGAGAGAAGAGAGAAGAGAGAGAGAGAGAGAGAAAGAGAGAAAGTAAATACGTCACATAGAATTAGAAGTATCCGAGAGAGAGCGAGAGACTCAGAGATTTAGGAGAGAGATTGAGTGATTTAGACCCTCTAGAGAGTGAAATTAAAGAGAACGAGAGAGAGATAGAGATGTTTTTTTTAAAACAGTTTTTCAAATTATCATTTGCCTCCATCGCTCAAACCTAATTAAGTAGTCTATTACATTTACATCAATACCTGTCTACGTTAAATAAATTATTAATATATACTATATATATATATTATATATATTATTATATTATATAATATATATATATATTATTGATTATATAATATATATAATCTATACATATATCTATATAATAGTATATATATATATATATAATATATACTATATAATATATACGGTATTATATCTAACACTTATACAAGTATTAGGTATGTATGGTTATTGACTACCCCTTAAGTATTATATAAGGCATATAAAATAGTACTATTACTAATACTTGATATAATATATATATATATATTCTTATTATATACTATACTTATACCTATTAATTATTAATAGTTTATATAGGTTTTCTATTTATGTTGTAGATTCACTACAAACAACACATTGAATAAGGATAAATCTTATAAGATTAAGTATATATATTATAGTATATATATTATATAGTATGAACACTAATGACATTAACTCCTCTATTGGGTATATAATACTTCTCATCCTATATATTAACTTCCTCTCCCTGTCAGATATTACGCTATATCTCTTTCTAATCTAATCCATACTTCCTATTCTTCTATGAAAGATTGATCTTTGAATATAACTTACATTGATGAATTTTACGTCTTTTTGTATAGAATGAAAATATTACTACTTATCAACAGCTTGATGTATTGATCTATTAATATAGCGAACGAAATCTTATATGTAATTATTAAGAAGTAAGGCAAGCAAGACTAAGTCAATCCAATTCAAAAAAAAAAATCACATGATTTTCTCTTTCTAAAATAATCAATTGATTAATCACTGATTAAAATAAATTAATCATTGTAATTGTTAAGTCACACAACATAACATTTTTTTGAATGAGTGCCACCCTGTTTAATAGACTACATTAATGAGTGATTCTTAAACTCCAAAAATTTGAATTTGTAAGTTATTATATTATATAATTATCTTAAGTATTCTCAATTTATTTCTAAATTGTAATTTAAACGGTATACTCGCTGTAATCTTGAATGAAATGCGATATGTGCTCTACCGACTTATATTGATTATTTGAAAGACTTTATTAAAATAATGCAAAATATATAATTCTCTATGAAATCACGGTTAAGTTAATTTTTTTAAACTTCTATATTTAAAATCAAAAAATCAATTGCATAGGTTTTAATTGTTTTATAGTTTTTGCATTTTTTAACAGGCACAAGTGCCTTTTAAATTATTATGTTAATCTTAAAAATAGAAGTGATCGTAATTATTACCCTTATTAATATTATAATTTCTAACGTAAATTAATATATATTTAGCTATAATTAAGTTGATAGTTTTTATTATGATTATTATAAATTATAATAATACCACATAATAATATATATATTATATATAGTAGTATCAATATCTATCCATACAATTATGTATTGTGAGATTTTAGGTTACGTATATATGAGTATAGTTTAATATATAATCACTAGATTAAATATTATATAAATTCATTCTTTAATTTATAAAATGCGAACATCACCACTAATATATATATATTATGTTAATTTAGGCTAGCGTTAATTTATTATATTGAAAATATTTCTTTTTATAGTATATGTTTAAATGAAGTAAAATCACATACTAAATATCTGTGGTATTTTTATCTAACTCACTAATTGTATTTTTTGAGATAGTTATTTAAGTATTATATAATTATATTTTAATAACTCATATATAAATATATATTAATATTATATATATAATATATATATATATATAATATAATATATATATATTATAATATATATATATATATTATAATATTATATATATATATAATATATTATATATAATATATCATATATATTATATATATAAATATGATATATAATATATATATATATAATATATATTATATATTAATATACTATATAATATCAGAGTAATCTAATTTTATTTTCTATTATTAGAAATGATTTTGAAAATTCATTTATAAATTTGCTTATTGTAAAGATGAAATATTCTTTTATATCATTATCAGGTGTATAACTAGGAATAATTATTTAATATAGAAAAAAAAAATTTGACTAAAAATCAAAAATATTAAAAATCAAATAATTCATGTATATTATTCATAATTAATTATTTTATTCAAGAGCTTAATCAATTTGATTTATATTTATTATCCATTCACCTGATTATAATAATATATATATTATATATATATTATATATATAGTATATTAATGTATATATTTATAAATTAAATACACATATCCTAAAATATATGCTAGACTTGTATAGAAAAAAAGTTATAAAATATAAATATATATATTATATATATATATATATATATATATATATATATATATATTACATATTATATATATATTATATAGTATTATGATATATATAATATAGTTTCTTTGAGTTTATTTTATATATATACCAGTATATAAAACTAACCTGACTTGTGTGAATGAAGTGCAGTTAATTTTCTGCAATCATCTTCCTGACGCTCAAGGAAAATGTAATAAATATAAATAATGCAAGTATTTTCGAGGTCTCATCAATACGGAAGTGTTTTTATTTTTATATGGAAAATTAAATTTAATTGATTATTTTAAAATAAAATTATATAATATAAAATAAAAAAAAAATAAAATCTCCTAAAACAAACTTTACATTAAAATCTAGGAGTGTGCCACCAAATCTGTAAGAATATATAATGCTAGAGATTAATATATTTCCCGCTTGTATAGTTTCTTGTTTCTGATAGAACATATAGAGCAGAAACTAAAGTACGACGCACATTTTGATACTCTATGTATGGTTTCATCTGAGAACCTAACAACGACACGATGCACTGTTAGTTCTGTAATTATTAAAGGAGAATTAGACATAAAAATGTAATGGAGTGGCCAGGATCAGGAAAAAAGTTCAGAGTTGAGGAGAATATTAAAACGAGAATTAAGAGTGAACCTAACCTAAAGTAGATTATTAGACATATGAAGTGTAATATCGGGCCAAATTGCATGCCTATATAAAGAAAGATCTTATAAGATATTATAACATGGTAATAGAAGATGATTTACCACACTCGAGACATGCTAAGTCTTAACTTGACGGTAGGAATAAAGAGATTTAAAGAACCAAAGACTGTTGCTTTTAATCTGCTTCTGGTTGCTATTTAACGCAAATTTTGATGAATAATTCTATTCAGTATCTGTAACTGAAAAACGCTTATATAGTAGGTAGGTTACCTAGCTAGAAAACCAATATTACTAATGATCTTATCAGGTTGTAAATTGAGTATATATATATAGAGAAATCAGCCTACGCATAATGTAAGAGCTCTTGTAAATAATAAATCAATATAACAGAATAGGAAGGATATTTAACCCAATTTACTAAGCGAAAATGAATCTAGACGCCATGATATAAACTTATACTGAGCGCAACGAGACGGGCAGAACCCATTAATTTTACCGAGCAATAAGGAATAAGCACCCTTGATATAGTTTACTCTTTTATAACTTAAAAGCTACTAAAGCCAAACTCAGGACAATTGTCCAAATTACACACAATTATGGTGAAAAGTAATGACTTCAGCAACGTACTGAAGGAGCTCAACATTTTCAATGAGGACTGTATTTTGCATCGAGATTAGTTTACAAAAGGCTCGATAAATAGTTTTTATTATTTGAAGAATTACTATGAATTGTGAGATGGATCGAGAATATTTGTTAATAGATATTTTATACAAAATCTAGAATTTCCTTAGAGTTTAGAAAAGACTTTAAAATATTCACATTGAAACATATTGTATCTCTCAAGTAATGCTGTGCAGCTACCTGATATGGTTATTATGGGGAAAACTAAGAAGAACTTAGACTCTCGTAGCAGACAGAAAAAACGGTTAGTAAAACAAGAGCATTGCAAAAGAGCATACTTTTTGTATTTGGATTTTTAAGCAATCTAATAACCAAATTATAAAATTAAAAAAAAAACTTGGTAATAAGCAATATACTTAAAAGTGAAGAAAGTAGGGACAATAACCCGAACCCCGGTACCCTAAGAAAACTTGGATAATAAACAGTAGTATGTTAGATAGACAGCCATAATTATATGAAAAAAGTGTAGCAGAGCTAAAGATTTGTAAATTACAATAACTCATTTTAAAACCAAGAGTAAAACAGCTTTGATGAAAAAATACTCTTAATATAGAAATAATTTACTTAAAATTTACTACACACATTGTCAAAAACCCGAAAACTTCGACACCTCAGTAACCTTGGACTGCAGCCTAAAACAAAGGATATGTTGGGATAAGAAAAAGATAAACTATTTCTATATTCAATTTTAACACACAGAACATAGTTTGAAAGTCTTTATAGCGAATACTTAAGAATTACGTAAATAACTACAAATAGATAATCCCAGTATTGATTATTATTTATATTAGTCTTAAAAGCTTTTAAATATATGTTCCCTATATATAAGTGCTAACCCTCATCCAAGTTATTGCAATGCAGTGATGTAGTATAGAGTGGATACATGGCCTCTCCGATTAAATGAAGTAGGGTTGTGGCATAGAAAACATGTGCATCAAATCTAAAACCTCCCGGACTTAATGTCATCATAGGGAAATAGTAAAGGAGTTTCTGTCCCACAGGAGTTCAGTGCTGGGAGTTGCATATTGTTATCTTGCATATTAGTAATAAATAGTTGGACTTTAAAGTAGACCAGACTTAAATGTAAGGTTCCTAGTTATATGTCAGAACGATTACACAAAAGCTGGTCTACCTCTATGAAAGTAAGAGAAGAATGAATGGATGCTATAAAGAATTCAAAAATAGAAATACAATTAAGAATATACTTCCTATAAGAGTGGATAAAAATCGTTAGCAAAATGAAATTAATTAATAGTAAAATATAAAAAGTGTAGATGGTCTTGCAATCATAGGCTTACTAAAAAAATAAAAGTTTTACGATGATTATTGTAAAAATTGGGATTGGCTAGTTATATGGACCAGAAAAATAGATTAATAGGTAAAGATTGCAAAAGTTTTGCCAAATGAAAAACCCTTGAGGCCAACAGGCTAAGGAAGAGATTGATGTCACCAAATATTATATATAGATTACAAAAAATAGATGAATCAAATATTTTAGTATTACTTCATTATGAAGAAAAGCGTTGAGCAGATGTAGAGTGACAAAGTAGTAATATGTAATAGTAAAAAAAGATAAATCAATAGTAGGCCTCGCTGAGTCAACTAAGGAAATACTACAAAATAAAATTAATTATAACTATTATAATGAATAGAGGGATGCTTGAGAGTACTGTGACACAAGAAAAAGATTTAGTAGATATTAAATACGTTCTGATGTAATGAAATAGTTAAACCCATAAAAGTATGAATATTAGAATAATAAAAGTTATTCGTGTATATCGGTAAGCTGATAGTTATATTTACACTATAATAAGATAATAAGATGCTAGGTACCAAATAATATATTGCCATGTCGTTTTAGTAAAACAAGGCAAGGAAGTATAAGATAAAAAATAGAGATAATAATAGCTAATGTTTGAACGCTATTGAATTAGGTTATGTCTGCAAGAGTTGGGAGCTCCTAAATTTAAGGTAAAGACTAATAAAAATGCATAGGAAAGTCACATGAGAGAGTCACAAGTTAGAGTAATAGGTAAAGAGTCATTTAATGAGGAAAGAAGCTGTAATAGGAAGTTATTTAAGATAAATGTTATCTACAGAAAGAGGGATTCTCAGAGGATAGACATGATACAAGTTCTTAACTCAAATATAATTTACATCTATATTTGTAAAGTAATTACAGAGAACAATTAAATTCGTATTGAACCATATAGTATGTAATTTGACCAGATAAGGTACAACAGTAAGAAATATTAAGAAAGAGATAAGGAGATAAATGGAATATCAATCTTATAATATATAAGAAAGACATTACATTCAGTAACAGAATTGTTAAAAAATAATATTTGAATGAATTTTGCGACAAAAGATGATGATAAAATAAGCGACTTGAAGTATACATCATTTAAGGAAAGGAATGGATTAAAATGATGGTTTGTGAGAGTACCATATTAGTATATTTGATGAAGCCAAATTGGCCAGTTTTTAGTTAGTTGGTGGTTGGGGTTAAGTTGCATGTATGACCATAACCAGAGTTTATTAAGGGTAGCTAAGGATGGTTTAGAATATATCAAGATATAGTTATTAATTATTGACTTAAGTTCAATTGAGAGGTTATTTAGTTTTACAGTAGTTATGATCAACCCCTGGTAAATTAGATTTACTATTGTATTAGACTTGCATAAATGAGCATTGTTTGGATTAGGACGTGGGTCACTTAGCAGATTTGATGGTAAGAATCATAGGAGAGCTCAACGAATTCGAAGCTGAAAGGCTAGGACATTTAATTATTTCACTCACTCTATCTCCAACCTTTTTCCGTTTTCACTTTTTAATATAACGGTATCCTAAAAATCAAAAAATTAAAAATTATTTAACTCTAAAGAGATAATTCTACTCATTCATATAAAGTTAAGGCCTCACGATTGATTATATACAATTTATGATAAATAAATGTGATAGATATAATTCAACTTTCAATATATTAACCATAAATGGAATGTATAAATCTTGAAAATTAAAAGCCAGATTTTATTATAGTACATTTATGACTTAACGAAAATCGTAAAAGAAAAGCTAAGATTTTACGCAGTATAATACAGAGTTTATAAGTCAATTAAGCACAAAAATTAAGAGAAAATGTACTCACCAAATGTAAGGTAAAATTTTCCTAAGGCATTATATGTTTTTGACAATTTTGAATATATGTATGTGTTTGTGCCTACGAAACGTATAAGAAATGCTTAAATAGTTGCCTATAAAATTCGAATATATTTTCAAATTAAGCACAAACTTTACGAATAAAGTTGGATCCAATGGGGATAGGAAATTTTACCTTAAATTCTGTAAGTGTATGCTATACATCCAACTGCGTTCCGACCTGAAGGAAACAAATGGCAGATACAAATGAAGTCAACATAATCAAAATATATTGATATATGAAATTACTATGAAAAGACGCCATTTTTAATCTTTATTTTAATTATACCTTTGATATTAAGTTACTTTATGCCTAATGACTTTAAAATTATAAAACAATACACCTATTATATTTGTATTCTATTTTTTCCTATTTCTTACATAAAACAGCAATGCAGTTTGCTCTTTTGAAAAACAACAATCCCAAGAGGGCCCATTTTGGACAAATTATAGTGATACCTGAAGAGTATGTCACTCATATTTATAAAAATTGGCTGTAATCTTAAGCTTGCAATAAAATGTACAAGTTTTGGTAAAAAGCAAACAAATTTATGAATAAATTATTGAAGTATTACAACATGTAACTTACATATAGCAAATTAAGAAACAATTCACACTAGCCCTATCAAAGAGTAGTAGGCTATTTCTTTAAAGGTTTGACATTACTGAAGCAGAGACTAGCTGAAAATTTGGTATTATCAAGAAATATAGATAGCAAATAGGTCTTAATATATTGAATATTACTATGTTATATAAATCGTTGCATACAAAAATATATATATAATATCGGTATTAAGTAAATGTAGAGATATCTTAGAATAGTCCAATAGATTTAATTTTAATACAATGCCACTAATATTAACTATGTTATAATAATAGCCAAAGATAAAGTGATCAAACAAAATATATGATAAGTTTTTTTATTCGATGTTCTCTATTACATACTTTCAAGTTTCAAGTTAGATCTCACTAAAAAATATATCAATATATATATATTACAAAAACAGTTTAATGAGTGTCACTTTCTCAATGCATTTCAAAAAAGCAAATGAGACAAAGATAAATAAATACCGGCTTATCTAAACAGTCGATATAGTCATATACATTTATCTTTTGATTTCAAATATATGTTTTTTAAGGTTGATTTATATGGGAATTTAATCGAAGTGAGAGCCATTATTATAGAGATACCGGTCGAACTAGAAGTCAAAGCGACGTAGAGAGGCGGTCTCTTCCCACTAATTATTGTTATAAAAGAATCACAGGAACATAGTATCACAAGCGCCTTCACGCGGAGAGGTTATGGACCGACTTTAGCCCGCAACCTAAAACACCTCTCATAATCTCACCTTACAAACATAAAACATATTTATATTTATTAAAAATACAAAAGAGCGAAGTCGATCCCGACCTCTCCCCTAAAAATGCACATTATCTTGCGGAAAATCTCTTTTATTATGAAGATAAATCGACAAGAGCCCACTCTAATAGGCGGTATTATAAAGACACGACAAAAAAAATAATAATTATAAATTCTAATTATAAAAAGCTTTATATTTAAATCTTTCAATTAAACAAGCAGAGTCAGCACACTGTACTGGAAAGGGGTAGAACGCAGAGTACCAAGCACCAACACACCTATCCAGATAGTATGCGACAAAATCGGCTCACATTCTGTTGAAAGTCGATTATTCTTCTTACGCGATATGAAATAATTTCAACTCATGAGATAGATTATATCAACTTTTGTATGATACTCGAACTAATAAATAATATTCATCCATATTAGTAACAAGTAATAAAAATGTCAATAATTGCAAAAAAATTAAAATAAGATATTAATAGGTGGTCCTCACACCTCTTCCAGTCCCAAAAATTATGAAACACATTTTTAACTCACTTTTTTTATTCACATCAAAAATTTCGAATTTTTTCTTAACAAGAAGATTTAGCGTAGTTATAGAAGTAAAACTTATTATTACATTTAAGTTTCTTATGGTTATATATGTCTATCTCAAGACCTCGTAAAAAACAATATCGACAAAAAAGAAGGGTTGATATAACCGAAAAATTGACACGCACTCCAGCAAATTTTACGAGCAGGGGTGAATTGGACCAAGTTAGGCCCCCGTTTTTTGCCACTAATACTGTTTGATCAAATATTTACATTGTAGCAGTTAAAGCTAAACATACTCGAGTGTATCCATGAAAAAATATTATTCGTAAAACCCTCTTCTGCATACATCAGCAAGATAAAAAACTTCACGTTTTTCAAAACTTTCTAGAAGAATTCAAATTCAGGTAAGGATGCAATAATATAATATAAAAACGTTTCTAGAATAGTTATCTGATATAAAAAATGAAAGATAGCTATAAGAATCTATAAAATCACTTCAAATTTTTCATTTTTTATTCTTTATATTATTTTTTTATGTTAATTTAGAGTGGACCGAATCACCCCTCCTAAAGAGGCGGACCTGGTCAGCCCGCCCAACGCTAGCTACTCTAAAAAAATTAGTAATGAAAGAATAAAAAAAAAAAGCAGAAGATGGCGTCTCTTTAGGAAAAAAAAGTATACCTTTATAAATTGATAGAAAAACTCCATAGAGCTCATTTTTGATCCAATCAGGTTAGGTCTCATTTCAGCCTCTAATTTTCAGCGTTTATGATATGTTTTTGTTAGGTATACACAGAGAAATCTATGTATACATAAAAATAAAAATATATAAGTATATATAGATATATATATATAATATAAGTAGATATATAATTATATATATATAGATAATATAAAGATAAGATATATAAGAAAAATATATATAATAATTATACCGTATATATTAGCATTACAAATTTATTATTTACTGTATCTTATAGCCAAAAAAAAGAATTCATCGTATTGACAAAATTATTAAAAAATTTTTTTTTTAATCAATGTTATTTATTAAAAAACTATTGATTATCAGAAAAATAATTGCTAGAAGATGTGAATATATTAGAATAGATTGGGAAAAGAAATTTGATGTGGATGCTATTCCTATACAAAGAATAAAGCCTACTGTTTATTAGGAGATTAAAAATTTTCTGTGTTTTTTTTTAATATTTTTATTGAAATGTACCCACATAAATATACCTATGCGTAAAAATCACATAAAAAAAATTCAAAATAATTTGTTGATACATTTTGTAGCGTGCGGGGTGGGGTACCGACCACGCTTAGGCATAAGTCTGTTCTCCCGAACCTCTCCCCTTAACTACACTTGTTTGGAAAGTTTATTTTTTTTGAAATTCAATAGCCCTATAGTTGTTCATAAGCACACAAAAAAAAAAATAAAATTTTAAATGTAATGTCAATGATAAAAGTTTATTAAAAGTTTGAATAAACGCTGGGTCAGCCTGACCGTGGAGGGTTGAAGCGGACACATTGAGGGGTGACTCGGACATCTGTTTAAATTCGTCTCTTTAACGTATAAATTCAATTTATATTTTAATTTTTTACTTATAGTAAATAATGTATTTATCATATATTTCTAGCAAAATAAAAAGAATGTCAAAATAATGAGGAAAATAAAAGAAAAAGAAATAAATAAGTGTTCCGATTCACCCCTCTCCGACCTAATATTTTGCACACTGTTTATTTTTATTTTTTTTATGTATATTAAAGATTTCATTTTTTTTAAAAACTTGTTACTTAAAAATGATAAAGTTAACTTTTTAATTATATTTTAAATTAAATGATATACGTAATAAAAATGTCAATAATTTTTTTTTTTTTTTTTTTTTTTTTTTTTTATTTGAGAGTGGACCGAATCACCCCGCCTAAAGAGGCGGACCTGGTCCCCCGCCCGGACGCTACATTAAATGTAATAGTATTCAAATTGTAGTATTGCATATTATTGGACTCTGCCGGAACTCCACAAAATTACCAGTAAAAGAGAAGGATTAATAGTATTGATTGTTTGGGCATGCGATATAGTGTATTTGAGTTAAGTTCAAATGGCAGGTTTTAGTTAGTTAAGGTAAACCCATTGAAATTATAGGCAAAAATGTATGAAAATCAATTAAAAAAAACTCAAATAATTTGTT
>JABUQX010045974.1:0-17500 GCA_015478945.1 Trachelipus rathkii | reverse complement strand
ATATATATATATATATAACTCTTCTATGCTGCTCACTATATATATATATATATATATATATATATATATATATATAAATATATATAATAAAAATATATATATATATATATATATATATATATATATATATATATATATATATATATATATATATATATATATATATATATATATATATATATATATATATATATATATATTTAATGACGTCATACGACTTGTGATCACAGTATAAACATATCCAGTGGGTCAATAAGATAGGATTTTTGTCCGGACAATTTTTTTCTGATATGCCCTTTAGAATTGAATATAAATTCAAATATCTCAACAGATTAGAGGCGTGGCTTTCTTTCAGAATTGAATATAAGCCACGCGAATCAATACGTCATAAACATGGCGTATGACGTCTGCTATATGTATAATAATAATAATAATAATAATAATAATAATATATATAATAATATATATATATATATATATATATATAATAATATATATATATAATAATAATATATATATATATATATATATATATATATATGTATATATACTGTATGGAGTGCAGGGCAAGAGAGAGAGAGAGAGAGAGAGAGAGGACTCAAAATTAAATCTTATGAATTTTAAGAGTTGATTATTTGTTAGGTGAGAATGTAGTCAGAGAGGTGAACAAAATGAGACTATAGTAGAAATATTGTGATGAGACAGACTGTTTTTGGAAGACGTCACACTAGCTCTTACTCAAAGGAAGTGTCCTGTGATTAGAAAGTCCAAGAACACCGTCGGTTCTATAAAATAAGGTAATGAAACAGTTCGCTTGTTCGAAAGTGATTAGAGAGTCGAGAGTATCAGTTTTATATATATATATATATATATATATATATATATATATATATAAGACTAGATATCTTTAAACTTCTACACATATATAAGTTATATATATATATATATATATATATATACTATATATATATATATATATATATATATATATCGAGATATAGTTATATATATATATATATATAAACCGATGAGGGAACTCTTTGAAATTCTGCATAACAATGGCAGTGATATATATATATATATATATATATATATATATATATATATATATATATATATATATATATATATATATATATATATATATATATATATATATATATATATATATATATATATATATATATACGTCAAAATTAATGCACCACAAGGGTACGTGGCTAAGGAAGGGTAGAAAAGGTTGAAGAACGCGAAGACACTTTATTGGGTTAAATGACAATAACATGGTGGGATTCTCCTGTGAAACCATAGGTTGATAGTGCGAGGCCGCGGTGCAGCCAAAGGGGTCTCGCAGTAATGTCTGAGCGTCTGGCGCTGCGGAACCCATAATGTTATACGTACGGCGAAGGCCGCGTGGGGAGTGTTAATGTCTCCCAATACCGTGTATGAGCCCCTCTGGCACGGATGACTGCGACACCGTCCTGGCATGCTCTCGATGAGTAGGAGAATGTCCTGACAGTGATTTGATCCCATACGTCGCGCAGTGCCTGTCGCAGGTCCGGGGGGAAGGTGCCTGATCCGACGTTCTCTGGATAAAGCACAAATGTCCGGACTATATGCGCTGGCCACCCCAACGCCGTAATTTGAACCGTCCTAAGGTAGTCGTTCACACATTGAGCCTTGTGTGGTCTTGCATTACCATGCACTATGATGAAAAAGTCACCGATATAGGGCATATGGCACGACATAAGGTTCGAGGATGTCTGTGATATAAATTACCGCTGTGCAAGAGCTCTCCATCGAACATGGGCAACCCGCAGGCCCTGGATAAAGATGCTTTCTCCCGGCATCCATAGCCGACTGGCCTCCCTCCAAACGGCGGCACCCGCAGCACATTGCATTGCAGAAAGCCTCAGGAACCTTCCGTTTGTCGTCGGCATACTTTGGAAGCACGCCCGTTCGAGCGCAGAGACACTCTCGACTCGTCCGTAAAGAGCAACCTTTGGCCAATCGTCGCACCGTC
The DNA here is from genome assembly GCA_015478945.1 of Trachelipus rathkii. Lineage (NCBI taxonomy): Eukaryota > Metazoa > Arthropoda > Malacostraca > Isopoda > Trachelipodidae > Trachelipus > Trachelipus rathkii. The sequence goes on along the minus strand of JABUQX010045974.1, from coordinate 15,477 downwards.
CAAATGATGGGGCCTCCCGGGCAACAAGTCAGTCGCGCCCCTTCTCGATGTCGGGGGTGCGGTGGATCTCTGACAGGCCCCGAGGCCGGCAATTGCGCCCGCAAGGCGTCGACGCACTGTATGGCGCCAGCCACCCTTGCCGTACCTCCGCCAGCTACCGCCGTGCCGTTGTGTGGCGCTCTCGCAATGCACGCAGACGTATAAATCGGTCTTCCAAGGGCGTACGTAGTCCTCACCGGCGATCATGTGTCATGGTTTCCTGGTACCGTTGGACCACCCGTGCAATCGTTGTGTGCGCTACACCGAACCGTCGACCAAGTGCCCGGTACACGTGTCCTTCGGCGTGGAGTGTTATCTGCACGCACTGATCTCTTGACAGTTGACGCAATATTCCTCTCCATGTTTATCGGAGTCGCTTCGTACGTGAATGATCCCTCGCTCGATTATACCCCCGACATAACCTATCCCCACCTCTCCCAGGTCTAGTAACGTGGTTTATGTTTTCCTAAATTTATCGCGGTGACGGACCCAATACTGCAGCGAATTCTATGAGGGGTTGTTACATAGTTACACTGATGCTGTCCTCTGTGTTGGTGTGGGGTTTCATGGGGTTGGGGGCCTTCCCGTTCCTGCGTATAACATTTACCCTAGTGGTGCGTTATTTTTGACGAGTTATACATATACATAGCAGCAGAAGATATATATATATATATATATATATATATATATATATATATATATATATATATATATATATAAAAATATATAAAAAAGAGATATATTTATAAATATATATCAATATATTTAAAGCCCTTTCTATAAAAGAATGTTAGCTCTGACACTGAAATTCATTGCAACAGGTGAGTTTCAGAGCCTTTATCAAATTATTCAAGATGTCACCTCAACTTACTTCACACATCTATTGTATGCTTTCACTGGATTCTATTACTTTTTAAAAGTAGATATAACTTGGAAATATTTTTGCCATTTCCAGATGACAAGTACTTTGCAGGATTTGGAAATAAATGGAACTTTCCAAATTACGTTGGTACCTTAGGTTGGAAGCAAACTATGATGTTGTTTATATATCGATCTTTTTGTTGGTGTAATTATTATTCCACTTGTTTTACTGTTTGCCTTATTTTTCATTTCTGATGTAAATAAATGTGAGCTCGAAACTTGCTAAATATTAAATTATCTGTCGAGAATCATATAGTCTCAGATTTATGGGAATACAAAAGAAAGTGACGTTTTCATATAATTAACAGAAACATTGTGACTGCATGAAATAAGTTTCAATCATTGTTTTACTTAATAATATCAAGGTGGAAATTCCTGTAAGAAATTAAGTACTTTATCTTCTATCAAAAAGAGAATCAAGGAATCAGAAAAATTATTTTATATTACATGATTTCACAAAACATTGTGAAAGCTTGGTTTTGTCTTTTTGAATAATTTTACAGTTAACTTTTTACGATAAAAATGAACTACATTAAAAATAAATAAACAAACACAAGGCTATTCAAATACTCTCCAAAGTTTACACAATTTATTTTGCGAAAATAAAGAATATAACATAAAATATGTGATCGTAAAAAATAATCTTAGCACCTTCTTAGCACTCACCTTCTTTCTCCAACATGCACCGGAAACAGAATAGTAGAAGAATATGACGCAAGTCGAAAAGAAACCCCAGCCTTACCGCCCCATTTATACCTTTAAGTGAGAACTCGTCGCGGTCAAAAAATCCACACTTGAGCTTCACGGGACCGCCACGGACCTTCACTATGACATCTCGTCAATATGGGGTTCATCCCTTTGTCCTAAGGTGGCCACAACCATGGCCCCTACAAAACCCTCGCCATTCAACCTATTATGCACCTTTCTTAAGGCCTTTTCTGAACTCGAAAAATCAGGACAATCAAGAAGGTTAAAACATACTCTATATATATATATATATATATATATATATATATATATATATATATATATATATATATATATAGTATATATATAAGTATATATATATATATATATATATATATATATATATATATATAAGTTATATATATATATATATATATATATATATATATATATATATATATATAACTACCTTTTAACGTGCACTGCGCGAGCATCTACCAGGCACGTAAGAGTAAGACAAACCATAGTGTATTAATATATTAGTATTAATCTTTGGACAAACTGACAACAACAACACGAAATATTGCTTGAAGTACTTTCTGTTGCTGTCTTGTCAGACTCTGTTGGTCAGCATAGGCACGAGCGATAATTTAAAAAATGTATATATCGATTGACAAAAACCTCATGCTCTGAAAAATATTATTTAACTTCTATGAAGAGGAATATATATATATATATATATATATATATATATATATATATATATATATATATATATATATATATATATATATATATATATATATATATATATATATATACATAGAGATATATATATATATATTTCAGTGGTGTATTTAGATATTTTTTTCTGGGGGCCAAACAAAAATCGTTCTTTATATATATATATGAGTAGCAGATAGTATAGTATATATATTTATATATAGTATATATATATATATATATATAGCAATATATATATAAAGTATATATATATATATATATATATATATATATATATATATATATATATATATATATATATATATATATATATATATATATATATATATATAAAGTGGAAGGACAAAATATTAAATTCCTAAGGAAAAATGGGAAGAATTTATATGAATTACTAAAATCATCTTACCTAAATTGTTAAATTTACGCCTGACATGAGAGTGAGCAAAGTCTGAGATAACATCTTCAATTTTTATTTCAATATTTCGATGTATGGAGAGGAGGGCAAAGTCCAATAAGTCTTCATCTCCAATAGTATTTCTTAAGTAGCCAGAAGTTTTATTGTTGAAAAGCTTCTTTCACCGGAAGCATTAACACGGTAAATCTTTTTGCTAAGTTTAGTATTTGTAAAAAAGTTGTAAATAGTTTGGAAATTTGACGTGAACAAGAAACTAGTCCACTTTATTGAGGTTTTAAGGACCCAGCTGTGGATGCCATTTCCTATCTTTCATAAATCCCATTTTGCTTTTTACTAAATCTTCATTTGTGCTGTCGAGGATCTTCCTTGTAAAATATTACACAATCTTTTATCTTCTCATATGGCACATTACACCCGTTCGGAATGACAAATTGCAAGGAAAATTTAAAAACCTCTCTCCTAATGCTGATATTAAATCATCCAAAAATTGTATAAAAATGGGTGTGCGATAATACGTCTGTGGGTCGGAAGTAGGAATGTTGGGTCTGTATTTTTGGAAGTTGTTAATTCTTATTACAGCAATTTCAATACTCAGTTCAGTTTCAGATGCGCTTACACATTCTTCAAAAATCAGTTGAAATTCTAATGTTGCATTTTCTCCGATGATTTCAAGTTTAGTTTTCACTAATGGACTTACGAGATTTGTTCCCGACAGCGACGAATTATATAAAATTAATTTAACTCCTGTACCTTATATTGTTAACGGATATGATACCTAAAATTTTTTTAGTGTCTAGAGCCTGGGGGCCATGGCCCCTGGCCCCCAAAACGTCGCCTCTGTATATATATATATATATATATATATATATATATATATATATATATATATATATATATATATATATATATATATATATATATATATATATATATATATATATATATATATATATATGTGTGTGTGGGCGTATGTAGGGGAGCGCAGGGGGTATTTGCCCCCCCTAAATCTTGGTGAAATAAAAATTATGAACCTTATACGACGTTGCCAGACGACGTTTTTAAGGGTTTAGTAGTAGAAAAACTGAAAAAAATACATCAATCGATAGATAATGAAGTAGTAATTACTAATTAATAACGTATTATATTATTTTTTCTAAAGTTTTAATGTGTTTTCGTTTTCATATTGAGTTAAAGTCAACTAGTTTGTGCTTTTATACAGCTGGATTCTTCTGACATTATTCTCCGCTAGAACTTTCAGTATGTCAATGGCATTTGGCGCCTGTCAAAGCTGTTAAATAAATCATGGAAGGCTTGTCCGATGATATTCAGCTGCAGAAAGCAGATTAAAAAACAATTGCAGAAAAAAAAAAAAATATTACAGAAATTATTTTAAAGAAAATAATTTTATATATATATATATATATATATATATATATATATATATATATATATATATATAGTATATAGCAGAAAGTTATATATATATATATATATATATATATATATATATATATATATATATATATATATATATATATATATATATATTTCACTCCAACCTGTTCCTAAAGGAAACCTGCCTACGCTCCATGTATATATATATATATATATATATATATATATATATATATATATATATATATATATATATATATATATATATATATATATATATATATATATATATATATATATATATATATTTATTAAAAAATATTAAAAATATATGAAAGCATGTTAAAATTTGGTTTGTATCATAAAATCGGGACGAAATCGGGACTCTCTTCTATATCGGGACAAGGGTTTCAAAAAAAGGACTGTCCCGGCTAAATCGGGACGAATGGTAACCTTAACCTTTCTTCTTGACTCGGCCAAACCTACATTTCTCTCCTCCAGACATTCTTTACTGAATCCACTTTTTCTTCGGTCTCCAAGCATACACAACCAAACATATATACTAGTGATGGGCGATGACGATTTTAGTAAATTTTGACGATGACGATGCCGATGATTAATTGAAAAAGTATATTTTAAAAATTTCTTTCTCTCTCTCTCTCTATATATATATATATATATATATATCAAGATACGTATATATAAGTTATATATATATATATATATATATATATATATATATATATATAAAGCATATATATATATATATATATATATATATATATATATATTTATATATATATATATATATATATATATATATATTATCATCATCAAGATTATATTTACAGTATATGTATATATAGATAGATAAAAATATATATATATATATTATATTTTTTTATTTATACACAGACACACACATATATCTACTCTCTCTCTCTCTCTCTCTCTATCTATATATATATATATATATATATATATATATTAAGAACGGAGGCGAGATGGTGATTGATTGGATTTGGAAGATGTGTAATAAAGCGTTTATAGAGGGTATAGTTCCAAGGGATTGGAGGGGAGCGGTAATAGTACCTTTATCAGGGTTCACACTGAAATTTTGAATTTGAATTCCCTGACTTTCCCTGACCAAATCCGCAAATTTTCTCCCTGACCAGCGTGTCTTCGTTATTTTGGCGTATAAAATATTTAATCATTATTGCAGCCTATTTACTCAGTTCATACATTAAATTATTGAAAATTTACTTTAGAAACTGTTCATCATCATGGATGAATTTAAAAAAAATTTTTTTTTTATAGTAATCAGCCTATACCTTCCCCATAGCCGTCCAAATCCCTCCTTTTTTATTTTTTTCCAAAAGTAAAGTTTTATTTATACAAAAAGAAAATAAATTAAAAGCTTACATTAATAGCCTAGGTGAATAAAGTCCACTGTGATCACAAAAGTTCTAAATGGGGAGATTTAGGTTAACTTTTTCTTCTCAAGCATCTGAATTTTTGATTTTATAGGGTCTTCGTCAAAGCTTTTAGTTTTAACATCTTTCTCTGCCCTTCAAGTTTAGATCTGTATTGATAATTTTCTTTTTTCAACCTTTTATTCTCTTCTCTTCTTTTTTGGTTCTGTTTTGACTCTTTGAGATGTTTTTCATCTCCTATGGGCAGGTCTTACATTTGTCAACATTTTTGAGTGATAGGAACTTTATGAATACTTTCACGAGATCTTAGAGCATTGTGCACTATTCTTTGAGAAATCAGACTATGTTCTTTCAGGTTCTCCACTAAAATTGCTTAATTTATTGAAAACACTCCTTCCACTGTTGTCGCATTTCCATGCGAAAATATAAGTCCTAATTTAATAATTTGCTACAATTCCACATAACATTGATTCCCAGGTACTATAGGAAAAAAAAACTAATCAAGTCCCTTAGAAGGACAATCACCATCCAAAAATATTTTGAATTTTAATTCAAGGTAGAATGAGCTTCACTGCAAAGTAGAGTGTATTGTGCTTTTGCTTAAAAATAAGGAGCAAGTCCATGGTTAATCACATATTTACATTTCATTGGACCCATTTTAAAATTTGAAGCTATCGCACTATCTGGAAACACTATAATTTAAATGTTTCCCCTATATCTGCACACGAGTTTAGGAAGACATTTTATCATCCACCACCTTTTAATGCCCATAGTATTTCTCAGGATCTTGTAACATCATCTTAATGCAAAAAGATGAAACTGATTGATAAACTGGTTTTGGTTGGTTATTAATAGAACACTCAGGGTCATTTACAATCGGTTGAGTATGATTAGAAGTTGGAATGGCATAATTTTCAGTGCACACACTTTCACTAATATTTGTATTATTAGAACACAACGAAAAAGTTTTTCAATGATGGTTGGTCCTGCTGAGTTTTGATTAAATTCAAATGAGTTTCCCCTCTTGAATGTGAAACTTCGGCTTGGCTTCCAATGTTAGATAGATCAAAGTTCTTTTTACATACTTTACAGTATGCCTTGGAACTATCAGGTCCTTTACCCAACCACCTGATAAACTGTGGGTTCAGTTTGACGTCCAACCACTGGTCGTTAAAGTTAGTTTTTTTGTTTGAAGTCATTTTATAAATAAATAATAAATATCTTCAACTGCACAAAAATCCAAAATCACTTCGTCAAACCTCCTAAAAAACACCTCAAAAAGTATAAATCCCTAAAAAGAAAAAGATATAAACAGATTAAGTCATAAGTCATACAGTCTAAAACACATCCATATATCAATCACCTTCAATCAAAAGGATGAACTTGGAACAACCTCTACGAACAAAATAGGAAGAATAGTAGGTAATAGTGAACTAAAAATAGAAAGAAACAGGATAGAAGTAGATTTATGGAATGTCATTCCTTGCCCATCCTTTTCATTCACTTAACAAATACATCTCTTATTCCACAATTATATAGTAAGGAAAAAAAATATATCAAAAATATGCACCTTGATCCATGGATCATTCTTCATATGTTTTGAAATTTTAAAATTTCCCTGACTTTCATCATATCTTAAAACGTTTCCCGGACTTTCCCTGACCAATTTTTTTTCCTGACTTTCCAGAAAGTGTGAACCCTGCTTATATAAGGGTAAGGGAGAAAAGGAGAACTGTAGAAATTATAGGGGAATAAGTATATTGAGTGTTGTAGGGAAGATATATGCTGGTATTTTGGTCGAAAGAGTGCGTCGAGTGACTGAAGGACTGATTAGTGAAGAACAAGGTGCGTTTAGGAGTGGTAGAGGATGTTTGGATCAAATCTTTACATTGAAACAAATGATTGAGAAAATGAGGGAGAAGAAGAATAAATTGTATTTAGGTTTTATGGATTTGCAACAGGCGTATGATAGGGTTAATAGGGAAGCTCTATGGCAGGTGTTAGTGGCAGGCTTCTGAATGGAATCAAAAGTATGTATGTATGAGGATAGTGAGGCGTGTGTAAGAATAAATGGCATCAAAGGTGATTGGTTTAGTATTAATAGCGGAGTGAGACAGGGTTGTGTTATGTCTCCTTGGTTATTCAATTTATAAATGGATGGAGTTATGAAAGAATTAGAGGTGGGGGTGGCAGGAAATGGTGTTAGAATGATGGAGAATGGAGATGAGTGGAGGGTGCCCTACCTATTATATGCGGATGATTTGGTTCTTTGTGGCGAATCTGAAGAGAGTTTGAGTAGATTGGTAGAGAGATTTGGCAGGGTGTGTAAAAGGATGGGTTTGAAAGTAAACGTAGATAAGGTTAAGGTTGTGAGTGAGGATAGCCCTCAGTGTGAAGTTATGTTAGATGGTGAGCAGCTGGAACAAGTGTCTGAGTTTAAATATTTAGGGTATATGTTGGATGAGAAGGGAACGGATGATGCAGAGTGTAGTAGGAAAGTTGTGAATGGCAGGAAGGGGGCTGGTGCAATTAAATCATTAGTGAATGTAAAGGGACTAAGTCTTGAGTGCGATAGGGTCTTACATGAGGGTATGTTGTTACCTGTGTTATTGTATAGTAGTGAGACTATGGTCTGGAATAAGAAGTATAGATCTAAAGTTCAATGTGTTCACATGGACAATCTTAGGGGCATGTTAGGTGTGAAAAGAATTGATAAAATGAGGAATGAACGTATTAGAGAGTTATGTGGTGTGAAGAAAGGGGTAAATGAGAAAATGAGAGAATAAATGAAAGTACGTTGAGATGGTTTGGTAATGTGGAAAGGATGAATGACAGTCGGTTGGTTAAGCGGATGTATAGTGGTGAGTGTGTTGGGAATCGACCAGTTGGGAGACAGAAGAAAAAGTGGATTGAATCAGTAAACGAATGTCTGAAGGAGAGAAATGTGAGTTTGGCAGAGGCGAGAATAAAGGTGCATAAAAGGAGTGAATGGCGGGGTTTTGTGAGGGGGTATGGTTGTGGCCTACATGGGCCAGGGGATGAACCCTACATTTGATGATATGCTATAGTGAGGGTCCTTTGCGGTCCCGTTAAGCTCTAGGGTGGATTTTCTGACTGCGATGAGTTCTCATTAATAGGTATAGAGGGGGCGGTAAGGCATGTCACGCACCTTACCTCGAGTCTTGGAGAAAAAAGGAAGATGATATATATATAGTTATGTATAGTTTTATAAAAAAATAAAATATATATATATATATATATATATATATATATATATATATATATATATATATATATATATATATATATATATATATATATAACCTGTGTTATTGTATAGTAGTGAGACTATGGTCTGGAATAAGAAGTATAGATCTAAAGTTCAATGTGTTCACATGGACAATCTTAGTGGCATGTTAGGTGTGAAAAGAATTGATAACATGAGGAATGAACGTATTAGAGAGTTATGTGGTGTGAAGAAAGGGGTAAATGAGAAAATGAGAGAATAAAAATGAAAGTACGTTGAAGGTCATGTTGAAAGGATGAATGACAGTCGGTTGGTTGAGCGGATGTATAGTAGTGGTGAGGTGGGTTGGGAATCGACCAGTTGGGAGACTGAAAAAGTGGATTGAATCAGTAAACGAATGTCTGAAGGAGAGAAATTGGTGTGTGGAGTTTGGCAGAGACGAGGGGATAAAGGTGCATGTGCGAGTGAATGGTGGGTTTTGTGAGGGGGTTATGGTTGTGGCCCCTGGTTTTGTTTAGGGGATGAACCCCACATTTGATGATATGCTATAGTGAGGGTCTTTTTTGCGGTCCTGTTAAGCTCTAGGTGATTTTCTGACTGCGATGAGTTCTCATTAATAGGTATAGAGGGGGCGGTAAGGCATGTCACGCACCTTACCTCGAGTCTTGGAGAAAAAAGGAAGATGATATATATATATATATATAGTATATATATATAGTTATATATATATATATATATATATATATATATACGGTATATATATATATATATATAGTAGTATATATATATATATATATATATATATATATATATATATATATATATATATATATATATATATATATATAACCTGTGTTATTGTATGGTAGTGAGACTATGGTCTGGAATAAGAAGTATAGATCTAAAGTTCAATGTGTTCACATGGACAATCTTAGTGGCATGTTAGGTGTGAAAAGAATTGATAACATGAGGAATGAACGTATTAGAGAGTTAGTGTGGTGTGGAAGAAAGGGGTAAATGAGAAAATGAGAGAATAAATGAAAGTACGTTGAGATGGTTTGGTAATGTGGAAAGGATGAATGACAGTCGGTTGGTTAAGCGGATGTATAGTGGTGAGTGTGTTGGGAATCGACCAGTTGGGAGACAGAAGAAAAAGTGGATTGAATCAGTAAACGAATGTCTGAAGGAGAGAAATGTGAGTTTGGCAGAGACGAGAATAAAGGTGCATAATAGGAGTGAATGGCGGGGTTTTATGAGGGGGTATGGTTTTGGCCCACCTAGGCCAAGGGATGAACCCTTACATTGACGATTTACCATAGCGGGGGTCCGTCGCGGTCTCGTGCTAAGCCTAGGGTGATTTTCTGACTGCGATGAGTTCTCATTAATAGGTGGAGCAGAGGGGGCGGTAAGATGTCACGCAACTCTTACCCTCGAGTCTTGAGAAAAAGGAAGATGATATATATATATATATATATATATATATAGAGTATATCTCTATACATATATATATATATAGAAAGAGTATATATATATATATATATATATATATATATATATATATATATATAATACTTAGAATATAAGTTTGGTTCTTGTCTAATTAATTTGATACCAAAATTAAAAAAAGCTGACATGATGTAGAAAGCACGAAAGGATGATGCATTTATGAAAGAAATAATAAAAAATACAGATATCTGACAAAAATAAATGTTACCATTCTGACAGTGGATGAGTACCGTATTTGAGCAGTCTCTCTTGTCAAAGTTTCTTTGTATGCATGGCTGTGACATGCTTTCATGAACCTCCATCTTTATTGCTCCATCAATAAAGGAACCTGTCAAGAAAAATAATTATAACAATTAATGTCGATAATGAAGCATTTCTTATCGAGCGTTAGCACAAATGGAAAATGGAAAACGGTTTTAGAATCAAATTTTGATTTCTTTAGTTTAAAATTTTTCATTATTTTTAAAAAAATTTCTTTAATATTTAAAAAAAAAAATTTAAATTTGTCTTTTTTAAAATTCATATTAATAAAATTATTCTTTCTTATTTTGACAATTCTATTTAGTTTAATATTAAACCCATCCCTTAAGCTAATCAGAAATTTTATATATATCTTTCATAATATTATGTATACGGTACTTATACTCGAACATAGTAAATTACATCACGTTAAGAAAAAATTCTTTTACATAATTAAACCAAACAAATTTGTAAATGCAAAGTTGATAAATTTCATTATTAATAATTTAATAGACAATTAAAGAATTACAAAATTTGTTAAAAAAAATTTTCAATAAAAAAATAAAAATTTCACAATTATTCATCAAATACATACCTATGTAAACGAAACTATTTCTTAAAGTTATATACAAAATTAAAACTAAATATCTCTAAAGCTAATAAATAGATTATTCAGTATGAGACTAAATATTCATAATTTTAAGGAAAAATGTTCTATATCTGGCTGGAGCTTTATGTAAAAAGGCAGGATATCCGTCTTGAGCTGACTCATAATAAAACTACATTACTAGAAAATGACAAAATAATTCAATAAAGGAACCTCAATACCAATTAGTAATATGTCCAGTTTCTTTAACTTCATTAGCTGATTTTCTTCTCAGGGGATATCACTGTATATATCTAGGGGATTGACAAACTTCTAAGAGTTCCTTCACTGAACTTTGTCAAAGTTCTCTCATTAGAGTCAGTACCAAGGGGTCTTGCATGCATTGACAGAGCTGTTGTGCTTCTTCGTGAATATGTAGCTTCCAAATCAGCAGCCATGTGGAAGAACTCAATCATTGCTTCCTCTTTGTTAATCTTTAAAAATAATAATTAATAATAATAATAATAATAATAATAATAATAATAATAATAATAATAATAATAATAGATTAATTAGAGTAGCAATGATACCATAATAATAATAATAATAATAATAATAATAATAATAATAATAATAATAATAATAATAATAATAATAATAATAATAATAATATTAGTATTAATAATAATAATAATAATAATAATAATAATAATAATAATAATAATAATAATAATAATAATAATAATAATAATAATAATAATAATAATAATAATAATAATAATAATAATAATAAATAATAATAATAAAATAAATAATAAAAATAATAATAATAATAATAATAATAATAATAATAATAATAATAATAATAATAATAATAATAATAATAATAATAACTTGAATGTCCCATTTTTTTCATCGAACTTGTAATTTTCAGGACATTAACTTGGAGATAATGGTACCCAGGTCCTAAATGTCCTGAATGTCCCGTTTTCGTCGCTAGAATAGCATGACGTAACAGCAGAAATGCTTGCTCATTGGCTGAAACAATTTTGGGGGTGTGGCTAAAAAAAATCGTCGTTAGATTTTTAATTTTTTTTTTTGTCTATAATTTAGTAGGCCATCCTAAAAATTTGTTTAGTGAAGTGTTTGCGATTAAATTATTTATAGTTTGTTTTTAATTAGTATATTAAATAATAATATAACAGTATAATTATTATTAAAATTATTTATACAGTGAAAATTTGAATTTTTTTGGCCTATTTTTTATCAAGTTTCAAGATGGCAACTTTATGTTCTTTTTTCACCAATATTTATAACAGTGAAATTTATTTTTATAATATTAAGTTGGTTGGTAGCCCTGATAATGCCGTAAACCCAGTTTTATTGGCCTATTGTTTAGTTTGCTTTTAACCCTGCTGGCGAGGTTTTGTTATTTGATTTACGATATATTTTTTCTAACTTCAGTGAATTATTGGTGGTATTAAATGGTGGTATTAAATTGGTGGTATTATTAAAGGTTATGCCTCTTTGTAGGTGGCTGCAACGAAAACTAAATCAAGTAAATCAAGTAAGTAAGCAGAATATGAGGGTGGCCCTAGGTGGCTAGAACGCAGCAGACAACGACAGCAAAAAAGATATATATATATATAGTTATATATATATATATATATATATATATATATATATATATATATATATATATATATATATATATATAATAGAAATATATATATATATATATATATATTATATATATATATATATGCAAAATTTGTAGAAACTACTGTGACTACCGAGGTACCTAACTTAGCCTAACTACCTAACTTAACCTAAATTAATTTTCATTATACCAGTTTGTGATCAGGAAACGTAGGAGGTTCTGGTTTTTATGCTATCCTTGTGAGGTGGTTGACTATATCCTCAACCAGTCACAGTACAGTTTCTACAAATTTGCCATATATATATATATAATATTTGTATATATATAGTTATATATATATATATATATATATATATATATATTATATATATATATATATATATATATATATATATATATATATATATATATATGTGTGTGTGTCAGCTTTGAGTGGCTGCCCTGGCTATAGAATATATATATATATATATATATATATATAAGATAGTATATAGTATATATATATATATATATATATATATATATATATATATATATATATATATATATATATATACAAACTAAAGAAGTTACCCCCATGATATCGAAAACTAAGATAGGTACAAGAAAAATTTTTATATTTTATATGGGTAATTGTTACCCAGAGGGTTGTCACCCCGATTTTTATGAAAATCACAGATAGTTATTTAAAAAAAATAATAATAAAGAATAGTGAAAACGAAAAAATCGCCGCTCTATTTAGGAAAAAAAGTTACAGCCTTTCAAAGTTGTAAAACCCATAAGATTTGTTATTAAAAAAAAAAAAAAATTTTTTTGAAAATCACAGGATATACTCTAAAAAAAAATAATAATGAAGAATAGAAATGAAAATCGGCAGTCTCTTTAGGAAAAAAGTTATAGCCTCTGAAAGTTAAAATTTTCCATAGACTTTCTTATAATAAAAATTAGTGGGCCTCGTGATCGTTTTAGGGCCATCCTAGTGCTGGTGACAAGATTAATTCTTACATAGATTTTCTGTGTATACCTAACAAAACTTATCATAACCCGACTTAGAGGGCCTGAAAGAGACCCAACCTGGATCAATCAATATCAGCTGAAAGTCTATGGGATTTTGGTCTTTGAGAGGCTGTACTTTTTTCTTGAAGAGAGCGATACTTTTCGTTTTCACTAATATTATATTTTTTTAGTATAATCCTGTGATTATGGGGAAACAGATACCTCTGCAACAATTACCCATATGTAATCAGTGTATAAATTTGTATGAGAAAATGAAAAGGCATTGTTACCCAGAGTGGTTGTCACCCCGATTTATGAAAATCACAAGATATACTCTAAAAAAAATAATAATAAAGAATAGTGAAAACGAAAAATCGTCGCTCTCCTTAGGAAAAAAAGCTACAGCCTTTCAAAGTTGTTAAATAAAAAAAATTGTTATTAAAAAAAAAAAACATTTTTTTTGAAAATCAGATATAATCTAAAAATATTATCGAGCAATAGTGAAAATGAAAATGCGTTTCTTAGAAAAAGTTACAACCTCTGAAAGTTAAAAATTTCCCATGACTTCTTTATAATAAATTAGTGGGCCTCTGCGGTGCTGCTTTTAGGGGGCCATTCAGTTCAGGTTGGCAGATAAGATTTGTTAATTCTATATAGATTTTCTCTGTGTATCCTTAACAAAACTTATCATAACCTGACTTAGAGGGCCTGAAATGAGACCCAACCTGGATCGATCAATATTGAAGTTCAAGTGGGATTTCTTTAACAACTTTGAGAGGCTGTAACTTTCTTTCCTAAAGACTTAAATCATTTTCGTTTTCACCATTCATCATTATTAATTTTTTTAGTATATCCTGTGATTTTCATAAAATCGCGTGAGAAAAACCTTTTAATAATTAATGAAAAATTTTATTTTTTTTATATCCAAAACTACGATAGGTAGGAAGAAAACTAAAACATATATGGAATCAGCGTATAAATATTTTTAGGGGGAGCTGACGGTGGGACAGAGGGGGGACGTTTTCCATACCCCGTAGGAGGGGCGGAGGAACCCCCGCACACCCAAATGTACTCAAAGAGCAGGGCTTCCGAGACCCTCCCTGGAGGGGGGGAACATCCAACCCCGTGCCCCCTAGGAGGCCGAGAGGACCTGACCTTTGTATCTTTGCGGTTTACCCTTGGTATTCCTTTTGTTAAAAAAAAAATAACTATCGCTCAATAATTATTACCATTGGCTATGAATGAGAAATTCGTTTTCTTGTACCCATCGTAGTTTGAGATATAAAAATTAAAAAAAGTAAAAATTTTTTTTTCATTTTCCATACAAATTTTCATACCGCTGATTATATATGTTATCGCTCTTCTTGCACGCTCCCAGCTCGTTCTGCTGGCAGGGTGATACACCCTTCCTGGGAGATGAAGAAGAGTATATATATATATATATATATCAGCAGAGCAGTAGTATATATATATATATATATATATATATATATATATATATATATATATATATATATATATATATATGAAGTAAGAAAAACGAAAGCGTTTCAATGATAAATGCGAAAACGGTTAAACACCTATCCGAAACTGGAACGAAGTACACTG
>JABUQX010045973.1:12500-17149 GCA_015478945.1 Trachelipus rathkii | reverse complement strand
ATGAAGAAATAGAGATATTTGCTTCAAACTTGGAATATATTCTATGTATGGGATAAGCTCGAATCCGTGTTAAATTTTCAAGTCTGTAGGATGTATATAGAGGGGGTCACCCCTGAGGGTGGACGCCGATATCGCTTACGCCCTTGTGGCGGGATCTGAGCGATCGACATTAGGCCTAAAACGACCATTGGAAGGTCAGACAGCTCGAAGGTCTGTTGACCAGACAGCATACAGACCGAAAGGTTCTGTGTTTGCGTCTGTTTGATGTGTGTCTGTTTGTATTATTTTTATTATTATTATTACGTCGAGAAGTGATCCCGAAGGGATCACTTCTGAGTTGTTTTTAAGGTCCTTCCGCGTGTTCTTCAGCGTCGGTTCAGCCTCTGCCACGCCCGCATGAAGTCGATACACCGCACCGCACCGCATTGCTCCGTTTTGCACCACGCTCTGGCTAGAGTTTGGAGACATGGTATCTCTGTCAAACTTGGTACCCCTTTGGGAATAACGTAACCTCGTCGTAGATGAAGTTACATCCCCGAGGGGTCCCCCAAAGGGGGACCCAACCCCCCATTAAAAAAATTAATTGTTCGTAGAGGCTGAATTTGCGTGAATGATTCAGGTTGAAGTTTCTAGGAAAGACTTGGTATAGGGAATCTTGGATGAGTTGGTTCCGGCACCGGTGCCTGGAGATCACTGCCCGTTTTGCGCCCCGGGGGAGTTTTTTAATTTAAAACAAAAAAAAAGTTTTCGTATAACAACAATATTGGTTTTGTACTTATATATGTTATTGGATCTGTAGATTTCGAAAATAAAGTTCAGAACCATCAAGAGAGAAAAAAAATAAATAAATTTTTTATGTTTATAACTTTACAAATTTACGTTTTTACATACCCTAAAGCAGTAAATCGTTAAAAATCAAACCACTATCCAAACTCCTCCTGACCATCTGTGAGCTATTGATTCTATTGATTAAGTCAAATTTTTACTAAAATTTTTCATGTTTACATACCCTTAAGCAGGTTATAAATCACTAAATCAAGCCACCCAACTATCCCTCCTGTCCAGTCGTGATCTATTTGATCTATTGATTAACGTCAATTTTTTACTTAAAATTTTAAACGTTTACAGACCATAAGCAGTAAATACAAGTTAAATCAAACCACCATCCATCCACCATCCTGTCACCCCCCCTGGCCATCCTTGAACTATTGATCTATTGAAATCTATTGATTCAAGTCATTTATTTTTTTACTAAAATTGGTAGCGTTTTACATCCCTAAAAGGCAGTTAAAATCAGAAATCAACCACCATCCATCCACCATCCTGTCACCCTCCTGTCCAATCCTTGAACTATTGACATATGATCTATTGATTCAAGTCATATTTTTACTAAATTGTAAGTTTTACATACCCTAAAGCAGTAAATCAGTTACAAACACCATCCATCCCACCATTCCTCTTCACCCTCCTGTCATCCTTGAACGATTGATCTATTGATTCAAGTTCACATTTCGGTATCATTTTGGATAAACTAACATAAAATCAAGTTCTTTATACAAAGATCAATCAATATATGCTGACGTAACAAAGTTTTCACATAATAAAGCTTACTTAGCATTCATCTGAACTATGAATATAACCGACAACGACAAACCCTAACACATTTTAAACAGGAATAAACTGTTAACATTAACAAAGTTCACACTTAACAACAGTAAAGAACTAACATAACATCCAAAAAAACGTAACTTATTCACACTTTGTCAAGCATTATCTCTAACATAACAGTGTTAATTTTAAATTAACATGGTAAATTATTTAACAAAAAATTTGCCATAACCTTGTGTAATTATCATACAGGCCAGCGAAAGTTATGCTAACGTAACAAAGGTTTTTCCATTAATAAGCCAACATAGCATCACAAGAACTTAAGAATAATATACAACGACAACCTGACACATCTTAAGCAAAAATAAACTAACATTACCAAAGGTCCAAACTTATCAACATTATAAAAGTAACTAACAAAGACATACAAAACATCAATCCATTTACAATTTACATAACAATACTCCAACGATCGACAATGGGTTAATTTTACATTACATAGGTTTTATATTTATCCAAAAATTTTAGCATAACCTTACCTGCCCAGCATAATACCTAATTGGATAAAGACAAACAAAGTAAATTTTTACCCTCAGTAAAGCTAAACTATGAACATAACGTACTTAACACACAACAACCAGCCGAATAAAACAGCTATCATTAACAACTTAAGTCAATAAAGCGTACATAAAGTGGAAGTTAAAAACAATGTTTTCATTTTATATAAACATATAATTTTTCATTGAAAAGAGCGTTATATAATACATAAAAACATATAAATACTTAAAAACATTAAGTTTATTTTAAATATATAATTCATCTAATCAGAGAACATAGGATTCAAGCATAACTTGGGTACATTCTATATATCTCTCTAAAGATCAAATACCCTTTTGAAGAATGTAAAGTTATAAATGTCTTCGCAACCACATAAACCCATTTTTCGCATATTGTCGATTCAGTCAGCACTCTTCTCTTCATACAAGAGAGAAGTAAACTCATCAAGCTGATAGTTATATAAATCTTTTCTGTATACTGCATTATACGGGAAACCACATGTGTTTCGGTGTAAATATCATAGGATTACACCGTGAGCTATATGTATTTAAGTCATCGAGTATGTCAACATCGTTAAGATTTTAGTTTTATTCATTTTTATTTTAATCAAAGCTGTAATATTTTCAGACGTTCGAACGCTGAAACCTATACATGTACGGTAGAAGGTCACATGATCGATGGGTTTCCAGTAGTTGCGTACATCGAAGAGTTTTAATATTGTCACACGACGAGAGACCCAACGTCTATTCTATATAGAACCATTACGCTGTCTTCCCAGTAGATATTCACTATGAGTTGATCCATTCGGATACAAACACTTATCCTTACCCATGCAGCTGCAGATGCGATAATCTCGATAATCCATCAGCGCAACGAATAAAAGGATCTATTATTTTGACTTCTTTCTGGCAGGAAACAAGCAAACGTAGCGTCGCCATCGGTTTACGATTAAATATAAATGAACATCGTAGGGAATAACGAAGCTCCTCGTGAAGATATCAACAACAGGCGTGGAGATGCGGGGGATTGTCATTCGTATCAGCACAAGCGAAAAAATATCCTTACTGAAGAAAAGAGAGTGTATAAAAACAATCCTTTAAAAGGTCATTGAGATTCTTTCTTTCAAACCAATCAGAAGAAAGTAAACAAGTAATACGACGCACGAACGAACCATATTAGTTCAAAAAGGGTATATATTTCGGTAGACAAAAAACAACAACAATAAAATAACAGGAGTTCACTATGGTAATATATGTATACAAAGGGAGATCTATACGTATGGGTTCCCCCTTTGGGGGAGCCCTCGGGGATGCAACTGTCATCTACGACGAGGTTACGTTATCCCCAAACGGGAGTGGAGCCGAGGGGAGTGAGAGTGGTACCAAGTCTTGACAGAGATGACCATGTCTTCAAACTCTGCCAGAGCCGTTGGTGCAAAAACGGAGCAATGCCGGGTGACGGCTGCGTGTGCGGCTGCGGCGCGGTGTGGTGGCGAGGCTGTGCAGAGGCTGAACCGACGCTGAAGAACACGCGGAAGGACTTAAAAAACAGACTCAGGAGTGATTCCCTTCGCGGATCACTTCTTCGGAGCGTAATAATATAATATAAATAATAAATACAAATAAGACAAACAAAACAGAAACAGACAAACACAGACCTTCGGCTGTGTCTGTCGGTCAGACAGACCTTCGATCTGTCTGACTCTAAATGGTCGTTTAGGCCTTAATGTCGATCGCCAGATCCGCCCACAAGGGCGAAGCGGCAAATATCGGATGCGGTCCACCCTTCGGGGGTGACCCCACTACAATACATCCTAACAGACTTGAAATTTACGACGGTTACGAGCTTATCATATAAGATATATTCCAAGTTTCAGACCGATAGCTCTATTCCTTCCTACCAAAAAGGGTGGAGGCGCTCAAACTGTCCCATCACTATTATTATTATTATTATTATTATTATTATTATTATTATTATTATTATTATTATTATTATTATTATTATTATTATTATTATTATTATTATTATTATCATTATTCATGATCCATTATCATTGATCATGATATCATTATCATTATCATATCATTATCATTATCATTATCATTATCATTATCATTATCATTATTATTTAAACCAGTGTAAAGGAAATTCTTGTGTTAATTAATATAAATAGTTTTGTAAAAGATATTTCTGTGTTAATTAAAAGAATCTACAAAACACTTTGATTTTTATTTATTTTTTTTATTTTTTTGTTTCTCACAATGTTTCATTTATTTCGTCTCTATTTATTTTTAATGTAATTAAATTTTACATTAGTATTCGCTCGCATTTTTTTGTTCTCGGAAATCTAATTATCGTTGCTATTAAAATTGCTTTCAGCAAAGAATATATTTCCGTGAAATTGAAAATGTTCTTTCTTTGTGTGCGTAGAATGAATTGATTAAGATTTGTGACATTCCAGTTTATTCTCGAATTTTTTTTTT
>JABUQX010045973.1:0-5000 GCA_015478945.1 Trachelipus rathkii | reverse complement strand
TATATATAGATCATACCTATACTATATATATATATATGATAATATATATAGATATATTATATATATATATATTAATATATAAATATCACTATATATATAAATAGTAAATATATAATTAGAAATATAGATATATATATACTTATATATAATATATAGAATATAATATATATATATATATATATGATATATAATACTAATATATATATAATACTATATATTACTAATATATATAATATTACTTATATATATATACTAGTATAACTATATATATAATATTATATATAAAAAATAAAATATTTAATATTATATAATATAGTATATATAAGATATATATATATATATATATATAATAGTTATATATAGTTATGATTAAATGCGGCTTCTGACTTATTATTGTTATTTATTATTTATTATTTATTTATTTTTTATTAAAGGAACAAAGGTTGGTAGGAAGACAGGAGAGAATTGGAGAGAGGATTTTTTATAATAATATGATAATATATATATATATATATAGTTATATACATATATATATATTATAATAACTATAATAATAATATATATATTATATATATTTATATATAACTACTATATATAAATATATATTATATATATATATATATACTATATATATTATAAACTTATTTATTGTTATTTATTATTATTATTTATTAAATTTTTATAAAGGAAAACAAAAGGTGTAGGAATAGCAGGAGAGATTGGAGAGAGGATATATTAATATAAGTGAATACTATATGATATATATATATATATATATATTAATATATATTATATATATATATATATAATTAATATACTATATATATAATACTATATATATATATATAAGTAGCACCACAAATTTGACATGGAGAACACTTTATTATACTATCAACGTTTCGGAAAACAGTTTCCATCATAGGCTAAATATATAAGAGACAAATAATTACAAAACTAAAAAACAAAAAAATTATGTGTAACAAGCTTTACCATAATTAATAATAATAAAACAAAACAACCGAAGTTCTATATATTTAAACTTAATATTACAGACGATGTTTCTATTGTAAATTTTATATTGTTATGTATATTATTAATTAATTTGTAATGCTTGTTACACCAATTCTTTTTTTTTTTTTTAGTTTGTTAATTGTTTGATCTATATATTTTAGCCTGATGATGGAAAAACTGTTGTTTTTCCCGAAATTGATAGTATAATAAAGTGTTCTCCATGTCAAAGGCCCTGGTGCTACTTTTTATCCTCAAACTAAAATTCCCATCTACTAGAAGCTGGATTTAATATATTAATAATATTATAAATATGCTTATATATATATTATATATCATACATATATATATTTACATATACAATAGATAACTAGTTAATATATATATATATATTATAAATAGACTATATTATATTGGGTGTGTGTATGGTGTGTTGCAAACTCCTTTAAATGGAATCTTGGAAAGAAAATATAAATTTTCCCTAAGTTTCCAAGAAAGACTTTAATAATAAAGAAAGAAGATGATTTAAGGAATTTTTAAGAAGTTAAGAAAAATGGGAGCTAAACAAAAGTAATCTTATAAAAGGTGTTTCAAAGCAGAAAATAATTCTCATTCTAGAAGATAAACTCTAAGATAGTTAGTATCATGTGTACTCAATGTTGCTATGTTTGCATTAAGGAGAATGAGAGAAGAAGATTTTAGGAAAGACTTGGAGTAATTAAAGAATATGAAAAATTATCATGCATAAAAGAGAAGGTGAAATAAGCGAAATTGCATAATGTGAATGAAGTACGTACAAAAATGAAATTGTACTTACAGAAAATAGAAAACTTTCATATGAGAGAGAGAGAGAGAGAGAGAGAGAGAGAGAGAGAGAGAGAGAGAGAGAGAGAGAGAGAGAGAGAGAGAGAGAGAGAGAGAGAGAGATATGTGTAGCATGTACAAAAAACGTTCAAGATGATATCGTAGTTAAGGAATATGGAAAAATATATGAAAGAGAGCAAATAATGGAAGTTGTATGATATGCTTGAAAGAGACACAAAATAAAATTTCATATATAAGTCAATAAAAACTGTCTACTTCTTCACTAAGGTTTTAAATTTTTTTAAAAAAATCAAGAAAATAAAATGTATTAAAACGACTCCAAGGCAAATACGTTAAGGTTGTTGAAAATTGTTCTATAGTTTAATAAGCACTGTATAACCTTCAAAGAAGAAATTATGGTTTATTAAACATTGTATATCCTACTAATATATTACAGTTCATATTAGGCGTTGCATAAATGCGATGAATATACTATAGTTTATTAAGCATTATATGTCTTACAAAGATAATTAAGTTTACTAAGCATTATATGTCTTTCTAAGATACTATATTTTATTTAAGCGCTGCATAGCCTACGAAGTAGATATACTTTAATAAACATTAGTGTATTTTACAAAGTTGACTATAGTTAATAATTATGCATAGCATACAAATATAATGCATGACAGTTTCTTGTATGATTGAGGTATACATACAAAAGGTTCAATTTTTTTTTATTATTTATTTTTTGCAAATATGAAAAAAGATAAGCTACCAATTTTTCATCTCTTTTAATTAAATTCGTGGAACTTGTTAGTCATTTCAATTCAAAAAATTATTAAAAATATGTAGTAACAATAATAATAATAATAATAATAACACTCATCGATAATAATATTAATAATAATAATAATAATAATAATAATAATAATATAATAATAATAATAATTTATCATCATCATCATTATTATCATTTTTATCATATTATTGTTGTTATTATTATTATTATTATTATTATTATTATTATTATTATTATTATTATTATTATTATTATTATTATTATTATTATTATTATTATTATTATTATTATTATTATTATTAAATTTTATTATTATTATTATTATTATTATTATTATTATTATTATTATTATTATTATTATTATTATTATTATTATTAATTACATTATTATTATTATTATTATTATTAATTTTTATTATTATTATTATTATTAATCACAGTCTTACTAGTTACAATTTCTTGTTGTTGTTTATTTTTCCGAGATTTCTTTCAATGTTGGATTTGAGATACACATCAAAAAAAAATACTCATCTTTGTAAGTAATAATAACAATAATATAATTTATTATTATTATTATTATTATTATTATTATTATTATTATTATTATTATTATTATTATTATTATTATTATTATTATCATTTTAATAATATTGTTATTACTGATTACATTATTAATGGTACATAATTTATTGTTATTAGAATTATTATTATTTAAGCTATTATTATTATTATTATTATTAATATTATTCCACTGAAAACTAATTTTATTATTATTATTATTATTTATTACATTAATATTATTATTATTATTATTATTATTTGGTATTTACTTTTATATTTATATTTCATATTAGAAATGTTTAATAGATGAGTTTTTTAAACAACACTCAAAAACAAAAAAAATGGGTATTATATATATATATATATATATATATATATATATATATATATTATTATATATTATATATATATATATATTATTATTATATATATATATAAGGTTATTTATATATATATATATTATATATTATTACATATATATATATAGCCCATACATATATATATATTGAAAGGGAAGATATTATGCTGAGTTACATATTATAGATATATATATATATATATATATATATATATATATATATATATATATATATATATAATATATATATATATATATATATATATAGGAAATGGAGCCACCTCCATCTGAAGCTGAAGTCTATGTGCTAATATAACAAAAGCAAATTTGAAATTTTTTAAAATGTTATTTTAACCCTTCTAATTTATTGTGGGGACTTCTATCTAAATGTGAACGATAAAATTATTTTGAGCAAAAAAAGAAAAATAGTATTAGTGTCAAATGAAAAATAATTCAGTGGAAGAGCTAGTTTTTTTTTATTATTTATTTTTTTTCTTATTTTTGAGATTAAAAGATACACAATTTTTATTTTATTTAAATTATCACCAAAAAAATATTAAACAGGAATGTGGCTATTATTCCTTATCTTACCCCTTAAAAAAAGTTTTGGGAAATTTAGTTCGAATTTGCTATTTTAGAGGGATAATTACATTTTATTCCCTTCTATATACATTATTATTTTAATAATTTATTAAAAAGACGTCTTTTTGCATTTTTTTTAAACTCCACTTCCAATTTAAAAATATGCGGTTTACACTTAGTATTTATTGACTGTTGTTGAGACTTAAACTACTGTTAGCCTAGCTTAAAAGCCTAATACTATTTGAAAGCATAACTCAAAGCGTAAAGATGAAACGACGACGTTTTTACAATAACAGAAAACGATTGTTTTAATATATTTTGTGCAAGAATGCAATATAATCCTACATGAGAAGTTATGTGAGAGATGTCGAATATATTGTTGCGTAAGAAAAGTAAATAGCAAATACTATTTTAGATGCAGCAAGTGCAAAAATTCTCAGACAGTTTTATCGAATTCCAATCTGCTATTTCAACGAAGCAAACTAAAGCATGACGAGATATTAAAAATGATCTTTTTTTTTTTTTTTGTAATAATATTTCAGTTTTATAACGAAAGCGAAGTATTGAGGCCGTAGATGAACTTTACATGAAGTGTATGAATTTATGTGAGCAAATAGTAGCGTAACATATTATAAAGAAATATAACCTACCCTAACTAACTTAACTTAACTTAACTTAACTTAAACTAAAATTTATAATTATGATAGTATTGTTATAATTATTAAGTTTATTTAGATACTATAAACATAGCAGATCAAATCGTCATTGCCGAATAGTGGGAGATATCAGAGAAACCTTCAACGTTATCTAGGAACGTTCACATGGAAATATAATGTAGCTCAAATTAAAAGACTATAA
Organism: Trachelipus rathkii; assembly: GCA_015478945.1. Lineage (NCBI taxonomy): Eukaryota > Metazoa > Arthropoda > Malacostraca > Isopoda > Trachelipodidae > Trachelipus > Trachelipus rathkii. The sequence goes on along the minus strand of JABUQX010045973.1, from coordinate 30 downwards.
TATATATATATATATATATATATATATATT
>JABUQX010045972.1:0-10000 GCA_015478945.1 Trachelipus rathkii | reverse complement strand
TAAGTATACATGTGGGGGATATCCTTTGCTTGCTACTTGAAATGGGGTTACCTCAAATACCGACCAGAAGATTGGCGATTTTATGGATTAGTTCAACGATGAAGCTTGGAAGGTGTGTTTTCATTGTACAATGGCCAAATAGTTATTCATCGATTTTCCAATAAGGTCACTCAACAAAACTGAAAGAGGAATATGAAAAAACTATAAGAATGATCTTGCAGAAGCTTAAAATAAAATAAAACACAGGGGTTTTTATGTGTTGTTTTTAAAAGGGTAAAAATCTTTCTTTGGGGGCAAAGCGGATATACTAAGTACCCTTGTTCATACTTGTGTGATAGTAGGGCTAAAGAAGACCACAGGGAAAAGTTGTATGGCCTGCTAGGAAAATATGACTGTAGGTGCAACAAATATCATTAACGAACCACTGCTTGACAGGGAAAATATTATTTTCCCACCACTCCACATCAAACTAGGACTGATGCAATTTGTTAGGGCCCTAGAGACAAAGATGCGTGAATGTTTTCAATATATTTTGCAGATTTTTTCAGGGTTGAGTATTGAGAAACTCAAAGCTGGAATCTTTAGCGGCCCTCAAATTCGCCAAATCATCAAGGATGACAATTTCATAAATTCCATGACTGATATTGAAGCATCTGCCTGGAAAAGTTTTGTCTTGGTTGTTCAGAACTTTTTGGGCAACCATAAATCTGCCAACTATGTAGAACTCGTACAGAAAATGCTTTCAGACTTCAAAAATTTGAATGCTAATATGAGCATAAAAGTCCACTTTCTACATAGTCCCTTAGATCGGTTTCCGGATAATCTAGGATGTTTATAGTGAGGAACAAGGGGAGAGGTTCCATCAAGATATCAAGGTGATGGAAGAAAGATACCAAGGAAGATGGGATACACACATGATGGCAGACTATTGTTGGAGCCTTCAACGTGATTGCCCACATTCTGCACACAGAAGACAATCATATAGACAGCGATTTGTAATGCATTAATTGTGATTTCATTGTACTGAATTGAATGTTTTGACCTATTAGCATTTTATTTACTTACTCATTAACAATTGATATATATCTTCGTGTTTTTATTGTGAATTACGTTTACAACCTAACATTAAATTCGGTTGTTATTAATGTATTTTGTACCACCCTGTATCTCAAAAAACTAGAGCCAATCTAGGAAAATGGAGGTCATATTCGGAATCAGGGCAACAAGTTACCTATAAAATGACCTTCAAATGTTTTGCCGCAAAATCTTTGTTGGCCAGTGATATAATCGGCAGTACAGCATCAAACAAAATAATATATCATACAAAAGGGGTAACTTAATGATTTTATGATTATTATTGACGAAAAAATAGAAACTTACTTAAATCAAGATAAGGGTGATGGTTAGATTAAAGTAGTGTGCATTTTCTCTTTCTTTGCTTTATATCACGTAAGGTTACAACAGTTGGAGTTTAAATGGCAGAAGACTTTCGGACAGAAGGTTTAATTTCTGTGATGTAAAGGGATTCGGCAAAGTGTAAGTTGGTTAGAGAGCTAGTTTGTAACAGTATAGAAAAAATAGTGTCATTAAAAGGATCATGTGTATGGTCACGCGTAGCGAATCGTGAAGGACAGTTAAGGAGGGAATTTGTACGTGTAGAGACACCCCTATGCCATCCTTTTAATCACACTAATTTTTCTATACTGTTACAAACTAACTCTCTAACCAACTTACACATTGCCGAATCCCTTTACATCACAGAAATTAAACCTTCTTTAAACAGTGACAGCGACCCATTTAAACTCCAACTGTTGTAACCTTACGTGATATGAAGCAAAGAAAGAGAAAGTGCATACTACTTTAATCTAACCATCACCATTATCTTGATTTAAGTAAGTTTCTATTTTTTCGTCAATAATTATAAAATCATTGTTACCCCTTTTGTATGATATATTGTTTTGTTCGATGCTGTACTGCTGATTATGTTTTGATCTTCAATATACGTCTTGGAAGTTCGAGTAACCATTTTAGTTTGTTTTTGTTAATTGTTCAAAGAGAAATAATAATGTCATTATTAATGCCGAGTGGAAATTTAACTCCTCTTAACTTATTTTTTGTTTTGTTAATACTTAACGACATATTATTTAGAAGCTTTAGCAAGCTGTTACTTTTTCCCTACCTGCTATTTATTGTGTTTATTATTTGATTCTAGCCTGATGATGGAAACTATGTCGTTTCCGAAACGTTGTATATTGTGACATTAAAGATTTTCCTATGCTGTCCAAAGCCTTGGTGTTACTTTTTATCCTAAAATTAAGATTCCCGGATTCTAGAAACTGGATTGATGATATATATATATATATATATGAATATAATTTTTATATATATATAATATATTATATATATATATATATATATATATATATATATATATATATATATATATATATATATATATATATATATATATATATATATATATATATATAATAAATATTATGTTTTATATATACAAATATATTATATATATATATATATATACTATATATATTATAATATATATATATATATATATATATATATATATATATATATATGCTTACAGAAGTTATAGTAGGTGTTAATAAGCATAAATTGGAGAAGGAAGAGAACGTTGATGTATTAGTTATTGATAATAAAGAAGTTCGACGAATGCAAATAGAAAAAATCAATGAGGTAAGAATTTTTTTTTAATTGCAGACCTCACCTAATAAGGGTGTATCATCCTTTTCAGGCAAACAAATTACTGCCCTTCATGCTAACCCTAGGTCAAATGTGGCACAACCTACCACTCTGAGAGCTTTGGTAAATTTTAATGATTTTCAGTGTAGTATCTTCTCGGATTACCTTCAGAAGACAATTTTTAGTATTATAATTTATTTTTATAAAATTTCTATAAAATAAGTAAAATCGTAATGAATATTCAGTGTCCGATATCTGATATTGTCTCTTAAAAGATTAAATTTGATATTACCATTAAACTCAAACCAAAAACGCTCATTTTAAGTATTGTTAAGAGAAGATGATTTGTTAACGAGAAACAGTTCGGAGAACTTCATCATTATCATCACCCTCTCCACAGATTGGGGATGGAGTGCGCAAATGTGCACCGGAAACGGAATAGTTAAGAAGAAGAATATTACATAAGAAGTAAAAGAAGCTTCCCTCATACCCTTAAGGGCGAGTCTGTCACAGCCAAAATCCACCCTAGGGCTTCATCTACGGCAACAAACCCACGCAGTGGTATCTTGTCAGTGCCAGGGTTCATCCCCTGGGCCAGGCCCACAACCATGTCCCCCCCTCACAAAACCGCGCCATTTACCTCTTTTATGCATTATTCCTTTCGCTTCAATCAAACGCGCATCCCTTTCCCCCAAACACTCTTTTAATGACTCGATCCACTTTTTTATCGATCTCCCAACCAATTGCTCCCCAACACACTCACCACTCTACAACCGCTTAACCAATCGACTATCATACATCCTTCCCAAATGACTAAACCACCTTAATACAGTCATTTATTCTCTCATTTGCTCCTTCTGTTATACCTTCCTAATATGTTCGTTCCTCATTTTATCAAATCTTCATAACCCTTAATACGGCCCTAAGATTATCCATCTGAACAGATTGCACCCTAGTTCTATGCCTCTTTTACAACACTTACACATTCCGTACACTAACACCGTTCATTAACACTGGTAACAAACATACTCTCATGCACAACCCAACCGTAAGCAAGACTTAGCCCTTTTGCATTCACCAAAGATTTGATTGCATCAGCCACCTTCCTACCACTCCCAACTTTCCTACTACACTCAGCATCATCCGTTCTCTTTCATTCCAAATATTTAAACTCGGATACTTGTTCTAGTTGCCTACCATCCATCATTATTTTACACTGTTGACCACCACCACTTACCACCACCACCTTGCTCCTATGTACATTTACTTTCAACCTCAATCATTTTTTCATACATAGCCAAACCCGTCTACAAATCTTCTCAAACTTTGTTCAAATTCACCACACAAACCCAAATCATCTCCTTATAATAAGCAAGGTATCCTCCACTCTCTACCATTCTCCATCAGTCTAACACCCTCCCCTACCACCGTTACCTTAAATTCTTTCATCACCCCATCCATGTTTAAATTAAATAGCCAAGGAGACAAAGCACATCCCTTCCTCACTCCGCTGTTAATATTAAACCAATAACTTTCCACTTCTCGCTTCACTATCAACATAATACTTTTATTTCTATTCAGAAGCCTACCACCAACATCATATATCATTAACACCTGCCAGAGAGCTTCTCGATTAAACCTGTCATACGCCGGTTGCAATTCCATAAATCTTAATAAAGTTTCCTTTTATATTTTCTCTCATTTTATTATTCATTTGCTTCAATTTAAAATTTGATCAACACATCCTCTACCACTTCTAATGCACCTTGATCTTCAACAATCAACCCCCCCTTCCAGTCACCCGACATATTCTTTCAACAAAAGTACTAGCATATCTCTTTCCTGCAACTTTCAATAAATTAATTCCCCCCCCATAGTTTCCACAGTTCTCCTTATCACGCTTACCCCTATACAAATGTATTATCACTGCTCTCCTCCAGTCCTTCGGAATTATACCCTCCACAAGCGCCTGTTATATAACTTCTATATTCAGTCAATCACAATCTCACCTCCATTCTTGATCATTTCGCCAGGATTTTCATCTATAACTGCTGATTTAAAAATTCTTTCACTTCCTCACTTTGCCGATTACCTTCTTCCTACTAAGTACCTCATCACCAAAATACCTACTTCCTCGTATATCATCAAACCCACACGCATTCACCATCACCTCTTCATAACTGCCAATATTATGCAGATTTTTTCGAAATCCTCCCTCCACACACTCTTCACGTTCATCTCATCAGTCACGAAAGCACTATCCTTATTCAATATTCTATGAGGATTTTCCCTGTACTCTTTTTGTAACCTTTTGTACTTTCTTCCAGAACAATTTCCAATTCCTTTGTAGGTCCATAAGCTGTTCATTTACATCCTTTTTTCCCCACCCCTGTATATGCAACTTTTAGCCTTCCAGTTTTCCTCCCTATATACAGTATTTTCATACATTTTTCGAACCCTCATCGTTGATTTTTAATACATTCATTCACGCATCGTTTTTACTGCCTGCATCACCTCTTTTATTCCACCATTCACAATTGACATTCTTACTTCCTGCTTTATCACACATACACGTATTTCATTTGCACTACTAGCAAACGCTTCCTACATTTGCGTCCAGATTTGCTACGTTTCATCTAGTTCACATTCAACTGACTTATTTCCAAGTGTTCTCGCTTACCTTTCCATAAAACCTAATTCTCTCCACTTCCTTCGTTTTTTCTTTCCTCCATCCCCTAAATTAATTTTGCGTAAAACAACAAAATGATCTGATATTCCTACCCTCAAACAACAAAATCATACTCTTCACTTCGGCACCTTTCTTCATGCACTAACTCTATTAACTTCTGGAAAATTTTAATTCTCATTAATATAAGATCGATTTTTTTTTTCTTCATCCAGCCAAAAAATTTTTGAACAGAAGGAATTTTTGTTCTTTTCATTTGAAATTCGATAAATTGTTCTAAATATTTTGTCCTGAATATTCTAATATCGATATATAAATTATTGTAAGATTTTGTCTTCTGCTGTTATTTATTAAAGTAAAATGCATAAGCCAGTCTTATTTTAGACAACCCTTTTTATAGGATACAAAGATACTTGTTTCAAGGTTTAAATCTTACGTCGGCGAAAGAACTGCTGTTGCTCAAAGCATTGACTCTTGTATATTCAGGAATGTAGCTAAAAATGTTCTAAAATTAAATAACACTAGTATATATTAGAAATTTTTTTTAATTTTAAAAAGATTTTATTATTACATATTGTTAAATATATTTATTATTAATTTCCAATTTAATGCTTTCAATAAAATATGATAATTGGAAAATCTTGAACGCTATTAATTTCATAAATGTGCCTTATTTTATCCAAACCAAACGTGTTTTTTACACCTTTACTTATACTTTTTTTTTATCGAAGAACAGGAAAACCCATTTAACTTTTAGGATTGATAACCTGTGGTATAAAAAGTGATATTAGACCCATCCTCATACCTATTGCAGTTATTTTATGACTAATTATGCTATTAAATGTTAATACTACCAGCTCATGCGGTACACGAGTATTTCGATAGTTTCCCTATTCAGCTAAGATTTTTAAGATATCTGTAATCCCCTTTTTGAAGCTTTTGGGTTTTGTTGTTCTTTACTAACCAAGTTTAAAATTAAAAATTTTAGGTTTGAAAACTACATGACTTTCTATAAGTTATGTGAGACTGAACGTTTTCAGTATTTGATAAACTTATGTTTTTCATTAGATTCGAAGAACGAGAAATAAGGAGGCAACTGAAAAAGCGTTGAAAGACATTGAAGATGCTGCAAGAGATGGTGGAAATCTTCTTTCTGCTGCTGTTAAAGCAGCACGCTGTAGAGCTACTCTTGGTGAAATATCAATGGCAATGGAAAAGGTTCGATTTTAAAAAATAAATAATTAACTTTAGATGATTTAAGATGTAAAACCATACTTCAAAAATGCACATAAGGAGAATTATCTTTACATTTATTGAGCGATATTGAAAATAGTTGTTACATGTCACTAATGAGATCGGTGCAGTTTCTTTTGATTAAATGATTGAATTTGAAAGTTATATAATTATGAAAATATACGTTTTTTCAAATATGACCGTAGTAACATCCAAATTTTTATGTTACTGTTGTTAATCACTTGGATTGTAAAGTTTAATAATAATTCAAATAAAAATAATAATAATAACATTTTTAATTTTTTTATTCAAGATAATGGGAGTTAACTTTAATTGAATTTCAATCATGTACAAACTTGGTTTTTCTAGAATTTATTTTACCATAATACACAATATATGGTAAATTTTTTATATTTTAATCCTTTTCTTCGTGTGAATTTTATTTCTTGTTTACACTCTGTAACTATACTTTTACTTTGTTTGGTATAGGTTTTTATATTCTCTGCCTATATATCTCCTCTCTCTCTTTCTTTAATCCTTCCTCATTTCCCACAGATTAATTTTTAGCTCAAATATTTTACTTAGTTTAATATTTACAAGTAAAAATTACAATAAGCTACGTGCTAAAAATTGTTGGATTTTATATTGTGTACTGATTTTTAACCTGATACGATGACTATAAGATATGATTTGTTTAGTAGAATTAGTCTAAATCTTCAAAAATATATATTATATGTCAATTTTTAAAGAAAAAATATAAAAGTACTTAAAGGGTTTTTTTATGTTATAATCATTAAAGGTTCATTAAAACCTCTTAACAAAAATTATATTTATATTCCGCAATGTCTTGTTCTGTGTTGTTGTTAGTAAACAAATTTACAACAGGTAATAGGTTTAATTTTAACAACTTTTCATAACATATTGCATCTTGTCATTCTCATGGATACAAAAATGTGTCACGACTTCATTTGTTTCCGGTTATTCAAACCATTGTCAGGAAATTAAACTAAAGCAACTCTTAGTGATACTACTGTCAGTTACTGTGTTCCTGAAATGGTTTTAACTACTGATTCGCAGTGCTGATTACTAAGCATTAAGGAGAAGAGTCAACAAAGGAATGGTTTAAATTTTTGGACACTTTCTAATTCGTTCTATCGCTCTTAGTTAACTTACATTTTTTTCTTTGTTGTGATCCTTGACGTTTTTTTATAATGTCCACTACCAGGGGAAGACTCAATTCGTTAGAACCAATCAATTGCATTCTAGATGTCTAATTCTAATTTAACTTTTGGTTCAAAGGAAACACAATCACAGGTTTGGGCAGAATAATGCTCTTAAGAGGATGGACTCGTTTGGTCCAATGTTGCACGTTTGGAAGAACGGTTTGACATTATAATGATTTTTCTGACATTTATATTATATCTATGGCATGTTTTGACTAGACCAAATGAAATAAATTGGTATATTCTAAAATTGATGATTGTGTGAAAAATTTATGATGAAAATTAAAAATAATTTTTTCTCCACCACATTGTTCCTCTATTTTCCGTGTGTCTTGGTTATGGTTTCACAGTGACACTTTGTCTGGTGCTAATCTGCCACTTTTCTTTCCTTTTTTTTTTTTAATGTTTTTGTGTTTTTCCTTTCCCCCCCCGTTTTTTCCCCCTCTCTCCTCCCCTCTTCCCCCTTCCTTTTTTTTGTCTTTTTCCTTCTCCTATTTTCGTTTTCTGGGCATTTCTTTACTTATTCCTGTCTTCTTTGGAGTCTCCCCTATTTCCTCCTATTTGTTAGTGGTTTCCTTTGTTCGTTCCTGCTTGTGTGTATTCCATCTTTCCCTCCTTCCCGTTTTAGTTTACAGTTCAAAAACCGTTGTTGGGTTTCCTGTCTTTCTCCGTCCTGCTATTGGTTTGGTGTGTGTACCTTGGAAACCTCTTTTAACCCTCATTATCAATCTTCTTGGTCACTTGGTGGTTATAATCTTGTTTGTCTTTCTTGTCTATCCTTGTTGTCGGCTGTCTTTCATTTTTTTTTCATCTTTTGGTGACTTGTACCTCGTGGTATTTCCTTGATGCTTTCCGTGGATGGCCACCCACGGAACCACCCTTACTTTGTTTTGTTCTGTTATTAGGTTATTATTCTCTGTGCTTTGTTGGTGTCGCGTTGTTTCCTGTCGTACTCTTCCAGGGATGTTCTTGGTGTTGTATCAATCATTTTGTTTTAGTTATTGCTGAGCAAATGTTTACAAGAAATTATTAGGGTGAAAACAATAAATAATAAATAACTTTTCCAAAATGGTCCGTAATTCAACATCTTCGGTTTCCCAACCCTACCCCTTTTCCACATCTCTGGCAATCTACGAATAGCCGTATTCCCTTGTTGAGCAAATTTTTGTGGTAGATGGAAGTCAGGTATGAATAGAGAAGTAAAATGTGTTCATTTTTTCCTAGACTTGACCCTCTAGAACAGGCTAAGGGCTTTTTCCTCTCATGCAACACATACTCACTCACTCCTCACATCAGCCGTCTCTAAACCCTCTGGGTCTTCACAGGTTTCATCCCGTCGTTCTATTGTCAACACTCCCCTGAGGCTGCTCTCGACCCCCTCCAGGTTCCTAAATATAATCCTCTACCAGTTGTTGATCGTTTTTATTCTGTAATGTTGAATATTAGTCTGTATTCTGTCTTTTGTTGGAAAATTGTCGGATGTCGTTAGGTCGGGTTAATTTTCAAATAGGGGTCGTGTATCTTATTCGGTGTTTTTGGTTAACTTTCAAATATATGTTATAGTTTGGTAGAGAAAATCTTTAACTTAAAAGGTTGTTTAATTTTCTTTCTGTTTGTTATTCAATCACTTCAGCAATTCCTGCTTTTCTATTCCCATCTCAAAACGGCAATTGTCAAACTTTCGTGAAGGGTTTTTAAAACCTGGTCCCTTATGGTTTCATTTTAATTATATTCTAATAAATTCACACCTTCAACCTTATAACCAGCTAGTTTTAGAAGGGATCTGAAGGAATAAAAACTCCTATGTGTACTGAAGAAATTTCTCTCTGTTTTGGTACAATGGTATATTCTACTAGCTCTTTTATATTTGGTATCCTTCTACAATGGTAAGCCTAACTTAATATCAACAACAAAAAGCTTATTTTTTTTTCTTTGTCAATTTTCATTTTTATTTATAAGTGTTTGCAGGGAATTCAAGAGTAAAATATAAACATCATAACATATTGTTAGTTTGGATTCAACTTAACATGCTTTCCCCATTACTACCTTCTCCAGTCATTTTTCAAAGGCTCTGAAAGATGAGTATGTGAAAGGCTCTAGGGATATTGAAGACTTATTCGTAAACGTCTACTCTTCT
>JABUQX010045971.1:17500-19524 GCA_015478945.1 Trachelipus rathkii | reverse complement strand
GAACCTTGCTTGGAGAGACTTAACTCTCGTACTAAATCATTGATCTCTTCCTGGGAGAACTGTTGCTGTGTAGAAGTACTTTCTTCATATTCACTACCACTATCTGCACGTGTGCACACCAAATCCTGGATATCTTCTTCATCAGACAATGCTAGGTCTGGGAGTGTAGTGAACACTGGGATGTGGACATCGTCGGAGTGTGGTACAGGTCGCCTTGCTGATTCCAAATCCGGATACTCAAATTTAAGTTTCTTGTAACGATTGATACCTTTCACATTAACCAAGCAAAAATAACAGTCACTGTGGTGATTCTTTGGCTCCCGCCATACTAGGCACACCAAATTTTAAACCTTTTCTTCGTCCATTTTTCCACTGACGTTTTAGATTTTCGACCCACACGTTACAGGACATATGGGGAGCGCCAAGACTTATCTGGTCTCCAGTTTCATTCCAAAGTATTGCCAATATGGCTGCTTCACAAGTTAGTAATAATTTCTTCTTTTGGTTCTCCTGGACAATATTCACCACAGATGTAACAGAATACATTGGGGTTATTCAAACAGGCTCTTCATGAAGTACTCATAGTGTTCTGAAAATAGAAAAAAATAAAGTATATATAAAGGTAAGCCCCTTAAAAAGAAATAAAACGATATTACTGTAAAATATGCATTAAAAAAGATATTTGTATAAGAGTAAATCTGGAACACCCTGTATCTCAAGAACTAGAGCCAATCTTGGAAAACTAATGTCATTTCTGATATCAGCACACCCGATATACTATAAATTCGATAAAATATCCTTGGCAGCAAAAAAAAAAAAATTTCTGTTGGCCAGTGTTATAGGGGAATTAGTTTATTGAGTGTTGTAGGGAAGATATATGCTCGTATTTTGGTCGAAAGAGCGCATCGAGTGTCTGAAGGACTGATTGGTGAGGAACAAGGATGTGCGGATCAGAACTTTACATTGAAACAAATGATTGAGAAAGCTCTATGGCAGGTGTTAGTGATATTTGGTGTTGGTGGTAGCCTTCTGAAAGGAATCAAAAGTATGTATGGGGATAGTGAAGCGTGTGTAAGAATAAATGGTGTCGAAAGTGATTGGTTTAATATTAATAGCGAAGTAAGGCAGGGATATGTCATGTATTCTTGGTTATTCAATTTGTATATGGATGGTGTTGTGAAAGAATTAGAGATGTGGGTGGCAAGAAATGGTGTTAGAATGATGGAAAATGGAAGAGAGTGGAGGGTGCCCTACCTATTATTTGGGGATGATTTGGTTTTGTGTGGTGAATCTGAAGAGAGTTTGAAAGCATTGGTAGAGAGATTTGGCAGGGTGTGTAAAAGGAAGGGTTTGAAAGTAAACGTAGATAAGAGTAAGGTTATGGTTGTGAGTGAGGACAGTCCTCGGTGTTAAGTTATGTTAGATGGTGAGCAGCTGGAACAGGTGTCTGACTTTAAATATTTAAGATATATGTTGAAGAAAAAGGAACGATGATGGCAGAGTGTAGTATGGGAAGAGTTGTGAAATGGCAGGAAGGGGGCTGGTGCAATTAAACCCTTGGTGTATGTGAAAGGACTAAGTCTTGAGTGCGCTAGGGTCTTACCTGAGGGTATGTTGTTACCTGTGTTAATGCATAGTGGCGAGACTATGGTCTGCAATAAAAGGTATAAATCTAAGGTACAATGTATCCAAATGGACAATCTTAGAGGCGTGTTAGGCTTGAGAAGAATTGATAAAAATGAGGAAATTGAACGTATTAGAGGAGTTATATGGTTGAAGAAAGGGATAAATTTTTGAGAGGAATAAATGAAAGTTCGTTGAGATTGTTTGGTCTTGTGGGAAGGATGGAAAATAGTCGGTCGGTTAAGCGGATGTATAGTGGTGAGTGTGTACGCGGAATCGGCCGACTGGAGGGACCGAAGAAAAGTGGGATTGAGTCTAGGTAAAAGGAAATGCCTAGAGGTGAGAAATGTGAGTTTGGCAGAGGTGAGAAGAAAGGTGCATAATAGGAGTAAATGGCGGGG
>JABUQX010045971.1:0-12500 GCA_015478945.1 Trachelipus rathkii | reverse complement strand
AGGCGGAGAACTATCTCCTGGCCCACAACAAAAATTTGACATCAATGAGTAGTAGAGAAGAATCCTCTAAGAAAGAAAAGAAAGATACCATCGAAAGTTTTAAAGGTACCGATAGACCCAAATATCAGTCCACTTGTTTCAAGTGTGGGAAGAAAGGGCACAAGGCATTTGATTGTAAAAATTACAGTCCCTATAGGAGAGACGACCAATACAAGAACTATAACAACAACCATTCCAACAACAATTGGAGAGAAGGACCCAAAAGGGCAGCTGCTGCCATAACAGCTGAAGTTAAACAGTGGGATAAGGAAACCGCCTCTGACATTACAACGTCTCATGGAAATATTAGTGTCAATAAAGACTCCGACCTCATGAAACACGTGAACAACAATAACGAGATTGCTTTAGCATGCGGCAGAATGATTCCTGTCGTCAGAGTCGCATGTGTAAAGAGTGATAATGTAAGACCTAACATCTTGAATTCAATGATGCCCGTTGTTGACGGAAAGATTAATGGTATGGCAGCGAATGTATTGAGGGACACCGGCTGTGATTCTGTCATTGTTAAAAAGAAATATACGACGGCAGACCAGAGAACTGGGAAGAGGAAACAGATATTAATGATCGACAACACGATCAGAGACGCACCCGTTGTTATGATCGACGTCGTTACGCCATATTATACAGGTCGTGTGGAAGCCATAGCCCTAGACGATGCCATATATGACTTGATAATAGGAAATATTCCAGGAGCGAGGAATGCAGAGGATCCTGCACATAAGGAGATGGTATCGCGCGCGAGGGCAGCGAACAGTTCTCTGGGAGAAGCAGCTGAAGCTCATGGTGACATGACGGGGCATCTTGACAGTCAAGCGATAGTGTCATGTGCTGGCGAATCAATAAACTCACGGTCGGAAGAAACTACACAGTTCAACGATATATTAGAACATCCCGTCGACCAAGTGGATGTATCGCGCGCGAGTAGTTCGCACAATGAAAGGCCAATTACGCCAGAAAACGCTCAACAGGCAAGTGATGACAAAATCACTCGCGAAAAGTTCATTGAATTTCAGCGAGATGATGAGACTTTGAACAGATGTAGGGTCTTGAGTGAGATGGAAGGTAAAGAAGAAAGACGATCGTATTACGACGTAAAGAAAGGAATCTTGTACAGGTGTAAACAAGATAAAGAAGGTCCGAGCGAGCAAGTTGTTGTACCAAAGAAATTACGGAATGAAGTAATGATTATGGCGCACGATAGCATCATGGGAGGACACCTCGGGATCAAAAAGACGACAGATAAGGTACTCTCAGAGTTCTACTGGCCTGGGATGAACGAGGATGTATCCCGATTCTGTCATTCGTGCGACATTTGTCAGAAGACGGTGCCGAAAGGAAAGGTGGTAAAAACGCCATTGACGAAAGTTCCACTTATAGGGACCCCGTTTAAAAGGGTGGCGGTAGATCTTGTGGGTCCAATTGTGCCATCTTCTCAGGACGGACATAGGTATATTCTCACTCTTGTTGATTATGCCACGAGGTACCCTGAAGCGGTACCATTAAAGAATATTGATACAGAGACGGTTGCGGAAGCCCTGGTGGACTTGTACTCTAGAATTGGGGTACCAGATGAAATACTGACCGACTTGGGGACACAGTTTGTATCGAGGTGCATGAAGGAGGTGTCATTAAATGTGAAGCAGTTAAGCACGAGTCCATATCACCCTATATGTAACGGCCTGGTTGAAAAGTTCAACGGAACGATGAAAAGGATGTTAAAAAGGCTCTGTAGTGAACAACCTAGAAGGTGGAATAAATTTATAAATCCTTTACTATTCGCTTACCGTGAGGTGCCGCAAGAAAGTACCGGATTTGCGCCTTTCGAATTGTTGTATGGGAGAACTGTGAGAGGACCCATGCAGATAATGAAAGAAATTTGGGTTAATGAACGGCAGCCAGATGAGGTGACGAACAGTTATCACTATGTATTCAAGTTAAGGGAAAAATTGGAGGAGACTTTAAAGATAGCATCGTCAGAATTAGAAAAGGCCCAGAATCGCTATAAACATTACTACGATAGGAGCGCTAAGGAAAGAAGGTTCGAAATAGGCGATTCCGTATTGATATTACTGCCCACTGAAAGTAATAAACTACTGATGCAGTGGAAGGGACCTTACGAGGTCGTCGGTACAATTGGCGAAAACGATTATAGGGTGAAAGTCAATGAGAAGGTCAGGACGTATCATGCGAACCTGTTAAAGATATACAATAAAAGGAACGAAGAAACGCCGGATGCCGTACACATCGCGTGCGTAGGTGTGGTCGATTTCGAAGAATGTGAGAAGGAAGACATCGATCTAGGAGAGGACGCGATTGTCCTAGGAAGCTGCACGCCTAAGGAAAGCGTCAAGGATATCAAAATAGGGCCAGAAATAGAAGAAGACAAGAGGTCAGAAATAAAAGAGATATTAAGCGAATTCAAACATGTATTTACCGACCTACCAGGAAAAATGGACATTGTGCAGCACGAAATAAATTTGACGTCCCAAGTCCCTATTAAGAGTAAGCCGTACTCCATACCGTATGCGCTGAGAGAAACACTCAAAAAAGAGGTCAGTGAGATGCTGAAAATGGGAGTGATAAGAGAGTCTGATTCCCCCTACGCATCACCCATAGTCATGGTGAAAAAGAAGGACGGATCCAATCGTGTTTGTGCAGATTATCGGAAGTTAAACCAGGTCACGTTGTTCGACCCTGAACCGATGGCCGTGACAGAAGAGATCTTCACAAAGTTCGGGAAGGATAAATACTTTTCAAAGATTGACCTCAGTAAAGGTTACTGGCAGATCCCAGTAAGGAGTGGAGACGTACCTAAAACAGCTTTTGTAACGCCAGACGGACATTATGAATTCCTTAGGATGCCGTTTGGTCTGGTAAACGCAGGCGCCACACTAGTTAGGGCCGTGAGGAAAATACTCAGGGGTATGAAGAGTACAGATAGTTACTTGGACGACATAATCGTTCATACAGAAACCTGGGAGGACCACGTAATCGAAATTAGGGAATTGTTGAATAGACTGGCGTACGTTGGCGCAACTCTCAGACCGTCAAAATGCGAGATAGCCGTTAAGGACCTAGAGTTTCTCGGCCATAAGCTGACCGAAGGAGTCGTCGGTCTACAAGACGATAATATAAAAAAGATCAGAGACGCAGAGAGGCCACGCACCAAGAAAGGGGTCAGATCATTCCTGGGACTGACAGGGTTTTACAGGAATTTTATACCCAATTATTCAACAATAGCTGCTCCGTTAACTGACCTGACAAAAAATAAGCAACCGAATAAAGTAGTATGGCAAACAGCCCAAGAGAAGGCGTTCGTAGCATTGAAAAATATGTTGATCTGCAAACCCATTCTACGACTTCCCAACCTCACCAAGTCATTTGTGCTACAAACAGATGCGAGCGATATGGCTTTAGGGGCAGTACTCCTGCAGGAGTTCGAGGACGGACTGTTCCCTATAGCGTACGCGAGTAAGAAACTTTCTACCAGGGAGAAAGCTTATTCTACGTTAGAAAAAGAGGGGCTCGGCATAATATTTGGTGTGCGTAAGTTCGATAATTATTTATATGGGAAGGAGTTTGTCCTGCAGACGGACCATCAGCCACTGATCTACATGCAGAAAACTAAGTATGTCAATGCAAAAGTGATGAGGTGGGCATTGTTTCTGCAGAAATACAAGTTCAGGCTGGAATCGATTAAAGGTATGAAAAATACCGCCGCAGATTATCTAACCAGGATCGGGGCATGAGAAGACTATTGTTTTAAGTGAAAGAAAAGCCCCTGTTTTCTTTCTTAATGGGGGCGTGTGTTATGCCATTAGGAATATGGGAGATAAAATTATGAGCTTCACACGTCAAAGCGGAAAAATTTATTATTTATATTTGAAAGGATTTGAAGAAACATTTATTTACAAAAGTGATAGATTTATATATAAATTTTATTTGAAGACGAATTAATTAAGATTTTTATTTTAAAATATTTTTAAGAACAATTTTTATTTAGAAAATAAAGATTCATAAAATACTCTACACTCTGCATCTGATACGAAGGAAAGTTATATAATGAATAAATTTATTACCTGGTTCCAGTCTCGATCATATAATTGATTTTATGTTGAGTTCCATAATTGTTCTACGATTGTTTTTTGAGAATCTCATCGGTGAATATTACACTATTGAAGACTTTTCTATTATTTTTGTGATATATTTGAAGAAATTCTAATTCGTTACAGCACTACTAAGGCAGTGAGAAGGATTAAGATTTGATATTTATCATTTGAATTAGAAGATTACTAAAGAATATAGTTCTCTGGACAAGGATTAGAAAGTCTAAGTAATTATTCAGAAGAAAATTTTGTAAGAGATTAGATAGCAATCAGTGAGAGATTTATTAGAACATTTTGAAGGAAAGTTATTCAACTCGTGAGACTTATTGAACTATTACTTGTGAGGAAAGTCTAGTAACGTGAGAACGACTTTCATCTGATCAAGGAAACATTATTATTGAAGGATTTACTTACTGAAAGTAATTGATCTTTGATATTTTGAGGAGTCCGTCCGAGACTCAGGAATAATTTAGTAATCAGAAGACTTCGTGATTTTCGCTACACTTCGTATCTGAGAAAGTGGGAATCTATATTGTGAATCATACCCTAGACATTATACAGTTTATTCATATTTTGTATTTGATGTTTAATTAAACGAACTCGAATTGTCACTCTTTATTGACGAAACCCATCTTGTGACAAATATATATACTAATATATATATATTATTATATATATATATATATATATATAAAAGTAATATATATATATATATATATATATATATATATATATATATTATATATAATATTATATATATATATATAAATATATAGTAATAACATATTATATATATAAAGAAATCGGAATCGGCATTTTGACTGCATCGTATCCGAATCGCATCGGCTGAAATTTGAATCGTCCCATCACTGAATATATATATATATAAATATATATATATTATATATATATATATTATATTATATATATATATAATATATATATATATATATATATATAATATATATTATATTTTTTTTTTTTTTTTATATACAGTATATATACAACTCACGGGAAAAGCCCTAATCTAGGAGGGGTGTGCCCAATTTAAATCTGAGCAAGACGGAGCCAAGAGAGAGTAACACACACTCACTCAGACGTCCGACATGACGCAACCTGGGTCTTTCGCTTAGTTGGCGAGTGCTCTAACAGCTGAACTACCGGACGCCATTTTGGTGCTTGATCCATTCCTTGACCTATACGAGCCGACTCCGCTGGATGTACGAGGAAAATCTTCGTAATGAACAAAATGCTCATTAAACTTATATCCTTTAAGAGAGAGAAAAAGAGAAAAAAGTACTCAGCCCACTCAATCCATTTCAATCCAATACCGAAGGAAATCCTACTTTATATATATATATATATATATATATATATATTATATAATATTATATATATAGTATATATATATATATATAAGCTATATATGTATATATACACTAGATAATATTATTTGTTTTGTTTTTTAATAAAAATAAATAATTAAATTAAAAATTTGCTAAAAAAAAGTATTTTATTACTATCTTTGAAAATTTAAAATACAAAAGTTAATTAAGTTAAAACAATAGATAGAATGTATTATAGAAGAATGGATGTTGACACAGTCGAGAAATAAGAATACTTTCTTTCACATTCTAGGCGACAGGCTAGCAACCGGCCTTTACTTTTTGCTGAAGAACTCCTGGGACAGCATCGGAACCTTTGTTCTAGAAACACGATTCAGGAGGAGCTCTGCGGAGAACGATTTAGAGGTCAATGGAAGAAGATGCTAGTTCCAATGAAGGTGAAAACCCTACCTGAGAATATAACTCAAGGACTAGCATCGAAAACAATTGGGGAGGAAGAGTTTTCTAGAGTGCTCCAAATCAAGAATTTCGATGCCAAAGGAAAGAAGTGCTGGCCAACTGACAGGGAAAATTTTAGCGTTAGAGATGTGTTAACGCTACATATACAATACTACATATCTTATCTATACTTAAATATATAATTATTATAATATATTATATATATTATATATAATATATATATATATAATATTTATATATTATATATAATATATATATATATATATATTATGTAGTGGTGTGTGTGTGTGTGTTGTTGTGTGTGCCTTATTCAATCTTTCGTCTGAGTGAAAAAAATATATTTGAAATCATCGATATATCGATATATTTATATCGGTGATCCCCTATACCGAAAAGCTATTGAAATATCCTTGCTAATAAACGAAGAAATCGCTCTTGGGTTTTGACCTCATAGGAATAAGTTGAATTCGCTAGTGTTGCATCCTAAATAAAGATTTATTTATTTATTTTATGACTTTTAAATATTAATTTATGTCATTTAATACATATTTATAATGAGAATGAACTTTACAAGCCTTCCTACCATTTTCATTGCATTTTACAAAACACAAAGCAGATGGTCTCAGGTAAATATATGGCCAAACATTTTTAAGGTAAATAGCTACAATATTTTTAATATTCTGACGAAGAGATTCAAACTAACTAGTGCAAGTAAAATCACTATCTTAAACCACTACTGAAGTTTAGTAATTATACAAGCATATATATATATATATTATATATAATATATATATATATATAATGATATATATATAATACTTATTAATAATATATATATATCATATTATTATATAATATATATATATGAGTGGCTAAAGCTGACATCATGTAACATGAGAACGGCAGCACCTACAGTTAAACAATTATATATTTGAATCACGAAATTTAAGGGGGTTTTTATGTTTTTTTCATTTCTTCGTCGAAATATATATATATATATATAAATATATATATATATATATATATATAATAAATATATATACTATATATATATATATATACTATGATAATACTATATATATATATATATATATATATATATAATATATATATATCATCTGATTTAGGCGGCTCGAGCCGACGGGACAAGATGGGACTTTCCATAGCTCTAGGGAGGGCGAGGAACCCCCCGCGACACCCAAATACCAAGAACGGGGTCCGAGACCTCCCGGAGGGAAAAGTCTACCCTGTCGTTCCCCGGGAAGGCCGAGAGACCCGACTCCTGCCATCGCGGTTGTACCATTGCATATTAGTTATTTTTAAAAATATAATAATATATATATATATATATATATATATATATATATATATAATATATATATTATATATATAAATATATATATATATATATATTATATATGTATATATATATAATAAAATATTATATATGAACATCAAAACGCTTCCGTAAATTGTCTGTTGATTCATAAATTTATATATTTTTTTTACTGTAGGTGCTGAATTCTCTGTTACTTAATATCAGCTTTAAGACACGATATATATATATAATATAATAATATAATATATATTATAGTAATATATATATAATATATATTATATAATATATATAATATATATATATAATATATATATATATAATATATACATATATATTTATAATATATATATATATATATATATATATATATATATTATATATAAAAAATATAAATAAATTTAAAATTTAAATATATATATAATATAAATATATATATATATATTTATATATATATATATATATATATATATAATAATAATATACTATTATATATATAGATATATATATAATATAGAATTAATATACAAATATATCCAATACTCGATATATCGATTAGTCGATATATCGAATATCGAAGCTCAGACGAAAGATTGAATTTAATATAATATAATATATGATATATTATAGATATATTATATATATATAATAGTATATATATTATATTATTATATTATATATATATATTATAATATAGTATATAGATATACAGAGAAAAAAAATCATTACAAAAATACAAGTTAAAATAACAAATTTTTGATCTTCTACTACTTTTCGTCCGTGAGCTCCAAAACCTCTAAGGTTAACTTTACTACTTTTGGATAGTAGAATGAAAAAAACTACACTTTGTAGTAGTCTAAATACTTTTTAGTAGTAGTAAAATGAACTTTTGTTCAGTTGTAAAAATGACAACTTAATTTTAACTACTTTTTCTTACTTAAACTAGTAGAGAAGAAAGTTATAAATTTACTTCTGTTGGAATCTTATATTTTACTACTTGTGTAGTTTATTCTGGTGATTTAAAAATATTTCCACGCATGACCACCATCATTATCAGGCCAACTTAAGTTTACTTCAAATACCTCTAAATCTAACTCAATCTTCACGCAACATATACCAGTAAATATGTTTTCCCTCATTTCATTAAACATATACTCTTAACTTTGTTTTAGAATAATAATTTTATTTCTCTATAATATTATTATTCGATCGTTTATCTCTGTATCCTATCTGTCTCTTCAAATTTTCCGCATAACTGCCCATCCATCCCATTCGTGGAGAGTTTTTGGTAATATTGAATTTAACAATCTACCAAATATCATATTTCGATAATCGTTTTTTTATATATCTTTCTCCCCATGTAAAAGTACTAGAACAGGTGTCAAACCTCTCTCATGTATAAATGTAATCAATTCTACATTTTTTTTAATTCGTTTAAAGACCATTAAGTTTAGATCTTTAAATTTGGTAATTCATACACCGAATCCAGTGTCTACTTAAACCAAATCATCAACCTTACTGATTTTTCAAACGTAAAATTTAAATTTATTAATAACATTTTGCAACGTTGCTTGTAGATAATATTCCAAACATCGATTGATTTTAAAAAAAAATCGATTTTAGAATCTGTTAAACTCAATAATTACCATGTTTTTAGCATTATGGTGCTACTAACAGGGTCGAATTTTTAATCGTGCTTCTTTAATTTCCCATAGAATGTTTGCTGCTCCATATCCGAGACGATCTCCCTTGCATGGAGGCATTGCATTACATTCTTTTCCCTTAACTAAACATAAACAAACCTAGTTAAGCTCTGCTTTTCTCGTGCCTATATGTTTAGATAAATAATCAATGGCCATTTTTGGATTCCGCAATTTCGCAATTTGTAGGATAACAAAAAAAAATTGTGGAATAGCGATAGCGATAATTTGAAAAAATTTGAGGAACTGCAATTCCTTAACTTTTTTCAAATTATCGCTATCGCTATTTCCGCAATTATCGCCGTCTTCAAACTCTAGATATTAGTGCAATCTTCCCATCTCCCCCCTTCCCCCCCCGAATGTGGAGCAAAATCTATTCTCCGAGAACTACAAACCATTTTCCCGTAGAAAACGCAGTAATGTTTCTGGTTCCCTTCTCTCTTCTTTTCTGTCATTTGAAAGAAAATCTCAACTATAACTTTACTTCTTCTTCTTCTTTACCTCCCCCTCTTGTATCTCCGGACGTCAGTAATTCCGTTTTACATTTTGCTAAAGATGAACTTTACTCTGGAACTTTTGCCTCCAATTTCATTGTAGATGATTCTGGAACTATTTCTTCATTTCTAACTTCCTCCATCTCATTTATATCTAAAATAATTATCCCTTCTAAAATGTTATCTCTCTCTCTCTCTCTCTCTCTCTCTCTCTCTCTCTCTCTCTCTCTCTCTCTCTCTCTCTCTCTCTCTCTCTCTCTCTCTCTCTCTCTCTCTCTCTCTCTCTCTCTCTCTCTCTCTCTCTCTCTCTCTCTCTCTCTCTCTCTGAGCTAATAACTCGTCGTTGTCCTGAAATCTTGTGCTTTTGAACTTACACCCTGCCTTGGTAATTCATCATTTCCCTACAGCTGCAAGCACACTCCCACCCAGCCTGCACAGAAGAGCACGAAGAACGCTTCCTCTCATCCTCACTATCGCACATATTGGGTTTGACCTCCGTTACTTTGCTTTACCTCTGTTCTCGGTTAAAATTTTCTAAAACACTCTTAAGATTTAACATCCTCAATCTTCTAATCTCCTCATATCATCCAGTGATGGCATATATATATATATTATATATAATATATATATATATATATAATTTATATATAAAATATTATATAAATATGATATATATATATATAAATATTATATATATATATATTATATATTAACATACACATATATATAATATATAATATATATATATATAGATAGTTATATATACTATATATATATTATAGTAGATAATATATATAGTTATATATATAGTTATATTATATATATATATAATAGTATAATATACTATATATACAATAAACTATATATATATATAGAGAGAGAGAAAGAGAGAGGCGAAAGACCGGAGAGAGAGAGAGAGAGAGAGAGCAGAGTACACGCATACTCAAGATGAAATTACCTCCCATTTAATGGTGCGCCTTCTCTTTTTTTTCATATTCTTTACACACTCATCCCCAGGCAACATATTTACTGACCACCTTTATTCACATATCATATACACATACTTAAAGTACACACCTCTCCTTCAGACAACACCTTACAGACATCCTTACTACTCATATCCCTTATGTGTGGGGGGAGAAAGAATTGCCACATCGTGTGTTCCTGCGTCGTAGAAGGCGTACTAAGACGGAGTTGGCTTGCGCCATTACCACCTAGTCTCTTGCCTAGGAATGCTGATGCATGCTTCGGAGATGGTCGTGATAGCCGTAAACGGCTTTAGCTTTTCGGCGAAATTGTATGAATCGCTATGTGGTATATGGAATGTCATGAGAATAAATGTGAGGGACGAAAAGAGAGAGCGTGATTGGATGTATTTAGAAGGCGAAATTTGATTTGCTCGCTTTGACTGAAACATGATGAAAGGATACGGTGAAAATGATGGTGTGTTGAAATGTTGTGCTGTGGCTTGGTGTGGGAAAGGTAATGATTAGCGGGAAGAGGAGTTGCAATTTCATGAGTGACTTGTGCGGTACAGAAGCTTGTAACTTTGTGTGTGCGAGTTCTAGAATTCTGATGGTTAAATTCTTAAATTGAAAAAGTCAGATGTGTGTTGTGACTATGGTTCTATCTGAGGGAAATCGTTGAAGAAAGTACGATTTTTTGGATAATCTGAATGATGTTTGGATGGTA
The DNA here is from genome assembly GCA_015478945.1 of Trachelipus rathkii. NCBI lineage: Eukaryota > Metazoa > Arthropoda > Malacostraca > Isopoda > Trachelipodidae > Trachelipus > Trachelipus rathkii. The sequence continues at coordinate 1,307 of JABUQX010045971.1, read as the reverse complement.
AGATGAGCTCAGAGTGAGACTTTGGGGACATGAATGGTTGATAGGTGCATCAAAAAATGGATGGCTATAACATTGTTGTGGTTCGGAGAAAATAGAGAAATGTGTTAAGAGGTATTGATTTCTGTGAGGAGAGAGTATGTGTGTAAAGTAACTACTTTCTTTAAGCCACAAGAGTTGGGTAGGTAAGAGATTTATCGATAAGGATAAGAACTTGGTTTGATTTTTGTGTGTTCGTGAGAAGGAGATGTTAAGATGTGTTGGATGCTTAAAATCAATGAGGGGTTAGAATGGATTATCGGAGCATTAATGTTTTCTATGTAAATTAAAGTGGGGGTTGGACTGGAGAAGTGATACGGAAGAAAGTGGGTAAAATAAGAGTGAGAAGTTAAGGGAACAAAGTATTAAGGATAAGTATATGAAAGAGCGCTCGCAAGTAAATCAGATGAGTGTAAACAGTTGAAACTGAACCAAAATCTTGGAAGCAATGAGAAGCAATTGATTAGCCAGTGCAAAAGAAGTATGGATGTGCTAAAATTAGGAAAGTAAGAATGTTAACCAGATGAGTTGGTGGAATGAAGAGGTATGCAAGCGGCAAAAAGTACGGTAGTTGCTTGTTGACCCCACAATCCTAATAATTAAGTTTACAAAAGAAAAGATGCTTGACTTTGATAAGAGCAAAAGTCTTTGTAAAAGATTCATACGAGGAAAAACAAGAGGTAAATAAATAATAAGCAAAAAATAAATGGCAATTGCAAGCAAATAAGCTTCTGGAAGGACCGCGAAAGGTGAAGAATGAAATTAAAGGGAATCTGCTTAGAATAAATGAATAGGGATGGTGCTTTGAACTGATTGAAATGGATCGTTGAGGAGTGTGAAAGAACATTACAAAAATTCTGATAATATTAGCAGTAATGAGTTTTCAGAGCGTCTATTATGAGCATATTTCCTGGTAGCATAGTATTTTGGGATGAGGTTTATCAGAAGGAGGAGTAATGGGAGAGTGAAAAGTGTAAGAATGTAAATCTGCAGTAGATGTATATTACTGAGTGAAATATCAAGAACGAGCAAATGTTGAATTGATTGGCATCTGAATGTGGATAAAAGTCGTTTATGGAGGTTATATCGACGGATTGGAGCAGAAGCAGAATAGTACCCTTTATATAAGGGTAAGGCGAGCATAGGCAAACTGTAGAAATTTAGGGAATAGCTTATGAGTTTGTAGGGAGATATATCTGCGTATTTTGTCGAAAAGAGGCGTCGAGTGACTGTAAGGACTGATGCTGAAGAACAGTGCGTTTAGAGTGTAA
>JABUQX010045970.1:45000-63217 GCA_015478945.1 Trachelipus rathkii | reverse complement strand
AAGAGGAGATTATGTATATATTTACTAGACATCTTACTTATTATACTGAGCAATTTTATAAAATGAGATATCTGATGAATATAGATTTTCAATATATATGTCTAAGAATATATGAATAAAGAATAAGAAAAAATTGTGAGACGATGTTATATCAATATATTGATAAGTAGCATATTAATATATGTTATATTTTATATTAAAATTATATATGAATAAATTAATGTTATGTTTTATTGTTAAACTACTTCTAAAATATAAAAACGTTCATTAGCTATTATACATCCAAGATGATATATTTACAATAGTAGATAGATGTAACACGTTATACCATTATATGGTACACAATTTTCAGATCATGGATTGTGATTATGAAAGTAATTCATAAAAGACTTTAGAATGATAAGATACAATAGGCATGGCTAGCACTTTAGACTTACTAAAAAAGTTACCCAACAAAAGTTCACTGGTATTTAAGTGCTGATTAAACAAAAATGTACAAAAATATGTTAGTGTGTGATTTAGTGGTTTTTAGCCTATTTATAACAAATTATAAGCTATAATGGAAAAATCCAACGCCAGCACAAGTAATTATTCAATTATAATACTATTTAATTTTAATAACTAGTTAAACAAATCCTATCTAATATAATGTATTATTGTTCATTAATTATCATTTGAAAAGTAGTAAACCTTAAACCTTTTAAGAGAAAAAAGGCAATAATTAGTTCCAAGTTGAAAAACTTTGGACAAATGCTAAAGTTGAAGTTTTTTTATAAGCTTTTTTTTATTGAAAATCAATTCAACTACGATTTGAATATACATATGTAAACTAAAAAAATTACGTCGTTAATGAACCCCATTTTTTATACAGTTATTCATATCATATTGGGTTTAATTAAATGGAAAATGACCTATTATTATTTTTATAATTTAATATATATATATATATTAATATATATATATAGTATATTATTTTATATATATATATATTATAATAAATATATATATATATTATATTAATCTTATTAAATATTAATAATATATATATATATATCATATATATATATTATATATATTAAATTAAAAAAGATTTTACAGTACAAACCAACACTGTAGTGACAAGCTTAAAATATCATTAACAATAATTAAAATGTACTTTCATGTTAAAAATTATGTTTTATATTGATGTTTGCCTATTAATCTAAAAAGTACAGATTTTCGAGTCCTAAATCTATCTTTATATTATAATTAATATTAATCTATTATTATTAATATTATATAAATTATAATTATATATAATATATATATCATAATGATATTATATGATATATTATATATATTAATTAATAATATATATATATATAATATTCAAATATATATATATATTATATTAATATAATTAACCTAATGGTCATACGCACCACTCAAGGGTATCGGAATCTACTCACGCTATTACAAGGAGGGGTGTTACATATATACGTGTTCTCAATTAGATAAGGCTTGAACCTAGACTAACGTAGGTGCATAATTCACTTTATAGCTAGATGAGAAACCAGAACTCAAGCAAGCTTTGAAGTGTAGGGGTAGTAATATTAATAAATTTCAGTACAGGAAAACACAGGAAGATATGGAAGAGAATTCCCATACATGAATCAGATAGGTGGTAGGTTAAATAAAGAAGCTAACCGCAGTCGAGAATACAAGTTATGTGAGAGTTAACTTATATAAAATATTCATTATAAATACATAAAATCCCTGTGCCTGAGACATAGAGCACCTCACCTTGTGCTACGAGGACGTCGTAAACGGTTGGTGGTATACGTAAGAAGTGGATAAATAAAGATCCCTCGAGCACTTGCCGTCACGATTCCTATAGAAAAGAGATAGAAGCCACCAACATCGCGACTGCTAATAGATATATATATAGGGTCAATAGAGATAAGTGGATCGTAAAGTTGAACGTAGTAAATTACAGTATTTATAAGTAATCTCTTATGCCTATATGTTAGACTACGATCCTACTGCCTCAAAAGACGGTGAAGACTCCAGTAGCCCCCCCCCCAGATTATGAAGAGTACATATCATCCATATACTATAAAGGCTGAGTAATGAAGTATAGCCCTTAGTTAGGCTGGTAAGTCTTAAACTGTAGAAAAAATGAAAAAAAAAGTCTCTGAGCAGTCATTATATCATGATAAATTCCCAAGTTTCCTTGTAGGTACTCTAGCCCTAAGCAACCGTTGTATTGAGGTTTCCGAGAGCATTTTTATTATGTTCGTATATATATAGTGGCTAAGTTCAGTGACGATCTTTACCCGAAAAGATGTTAATGTGAATGTATATATATTTATGTATTTGAGTCTAAACATAGGATGTATGTATCTGTAGTATATATTCGGTTAGAAGATACAAATGAGAAGACAGATATTAGAGGAGTGAACATGTGCTTGTAGTAGTCAGTAGAGAAAGTGGAGAGACGAGAAGCTGAGAAAAAAGAGAAAGTATTGTATGTGTTTTTATATAGAACTCTAAATATTCGATCAAGGCTTCGAAGAACTCGAACTCTAACCATCCGCGACAATACACTCATCCAAGATCTGAGTAACTTATGAAAATCAGGATAATTTAAGATGAGTACGATGAGAATAATAATTTTCAGTAGAGAGATGTAAATAAAAAGAAAGGGACAGAAACACGACATTCTGCAAACTGAGTTTGAAGAATGAATGAGTCGTCGAGCTTCGTAGAGGTCATATGTTCGCAAGTATGATGGGACCAGTAGAGAAAAAAGAATGATAATGCAGGGAGTATATAGATCTATTTTAATTGAATCAAGAGTTTATGTAACAAAAAGACATGTGAGATAAGTAACACAACACGGAGAAGAGATCGACACCTCATCACAATATAGTAATGTCCAATATACTATATATTATATATTATATATATAAATATAATATATTATGATATATATATATATAATATATATATTATATCATATATAGTTATATATATTAATGATATAATATATATATATATATATATAGTAATATTATATATATCTATATATATATTATATATAATAATATAATATATATATAATTTTTAATATATTAAATAGTAATATATATTATATATATATATCATGTATTTATATTATATTAATATATATATATAATATATATATATATATATCAATTATACATATATATATTAATATATATATATATATATATATATATATATCTATATATTTATAAAATATATATTAAATATATAATATATATAAAATATAATACATATATAATAATATATCTATTTATTAAAATATATATATATATATATATATTATAATATATTATATATATTAATATATAATATAATATATAAATATATATAATTAATAGTATATTATATTATAATATATACTATATATGTATATATTAATATTAATGTATATAATTATTAGTCTGTTACATTTAGAGAGATATACTGTCATTACACTGGGCAGTAGAGCTCCATATTCTATAAGGAGGTGGTGTGAATAAACGAGCCTCAATATAAATTATGTACTAAACGCAAATTATGCCGATATGAGCAACAGAGTAGCAAGGTTTTAAAGTAGAACTGATAGGATGATAAACATACAAGCTAAGTAAACGACAAGAAAATTAGAAGAGAAATCTCACACTAAGTTAAACAGTAAGTGACAGAAAGATAGGTAAAACACTACTGACAGAGAACTAGTCTGAGTTTACTAATATCAACACATTAAATAATCATCCTGTGCCGTACACACTATGTCATCACTAAACTTGTGGACTAGTACGAAGGTTACGATTACGTATATAAGAGGGGTGGATATCATGAATAATTATTAGGAAACGATCCCTCTGAACATTGTACCGATATCAGGTACTATTATGAATAAGATAAGAGATATAAGCACCACATATAATTGCGCGGCATATAGATAGAGGGTCAAGTGAACTAGAAAGTACAGGACAGTTTATAAGCCGGTATAACTTCATTTTAACACATCTTAAATAAGGTTTTTGTATGAACATATCAAAATTTATATAAATTATTTTTTACATATATTTTTTACTATATACCCTTTTAAAAATCTTTTATTTCTTTTTAATATTTTATAAACATAAAAATATCTATTAATCATATATCAATGTTAATTTAACATTAACATAGTAATATTTAACAATACCTAACAAAAATGTAGCATACCGTATCCTATCTATCATACTAATCTATGAATATTTGTTTACATCAATAAAGCTAACTTGAACTATGAACATAGCACATCAAAACAAGCCTAGCATACCTTACATACAAATAAGCTGCTAACATAAAAAGGTTTTTACTATAATATTTTTATATAATAAGATTTGAATACTAAATGTGAAAATATAAATGTTTGTCTACAATGAATAGAAAACGGGACAGAGATGCACGACGCTATTGAAATAACAATCACGTGATCAGTAAGATAGTGTAAGGCTTGATTAGAAAATTTATTAAGAAAGATAGATAGAGGAGTATAGGTAAAGTGTCTCTGTAATTAATATGTTGTGGGTATAGGTTTGTTTGTGTGAATAATAAATAACAAAAAAGAAAGCCAACAACAAAAAATAAATAACAATATATATACGAAGATTGATGAAAAAATAAACATTGTTACCAGTTCACAAGAAACATAAAAAATACTCACCTATCATCAATCTTTGAGAACCTTTTTGTACTGTGACACACAGTTAGAAACTTAAATATCACATACTTTGTACATCTATTTGATTATCAGATGTCTACTTGTCATCCGTAACTTGTGATTGGATGTAATAGACCAATCAGAGCTTCGTATTCAGTGACGCTATTCATTGTGACGCAAAGGAGTAAGGGCTTAGTTGTGCTATAACCTTTGGTGAGCGAGCATGTTTATTGTTAAAGAGAAAAGAAATAGAACCTTTCCTTCGTATATAAAAGAAAACCCTGTGGTCGTGAATATTTTACATAATTAATAAATTGTATGTGTTAAGATAATATGTAAAACGAGTTATTTGTGGAAGTGAAAGTCTGAACATGTTAGAACCGAAACAGTCATGAACAGAGTAAGAATACCGGTCATGTAACTAGCAAACGGTGAAGTTTGCTAAGATGTTTTTGGGGAAAAATATTCTGTTAGAGAAGATATGAATATAGCTGTGTCAAACAGTGCGCCGAGAGAGAGAGAGAGAGAGAGAAGAGAGAGAGAGAGAGAGAGAGAAGAGAGAGAGAGAGAGAGAGAGAGAGAGAGAGAGAGGCGAGGTAATTAATAAGTCATATGAGTCAAAACAGTATGCTAAGCTAGGTTAGGTCTGGTTACTTTAGTCAATGTTTATTTTGTCCGGTTAGGTAAGGAAAGACTAAGTTAGGCAATGTATTAATAAAGATAGACAAAACGTTATATAGTTAGAGAGCTGCCATATAATCAATAAGCTCTTTATGCTAAGATTCATATTTTATGCAACAGGCTCCGAGTGGGAGCTTGAAACTATCAAATTCGTGTTCTATGGGTCCGGAAACATATACATTGACGTCAATATAGTATAGTATTAAATAAGTATATATGAATATAATTATATATATATTAATAATATATTATAATAATATATATCTAATACTAATATATATATTATTAAATATATATATATATAATATTTATATTATAGTTATGAATTATATATATATATATATATTTATATATTTACTATATATATGTATTAATATATATATATATATAATATATATATATATTATATATATAACTATATATATATATATATATATTATATTATATAATATATTAACGAGTTAATATATATAATATATAAACGAGATATATATATATATATGATATATTATATCTATATATATATAATATATTATAATATATAATATATTATATTATTAATATATTATATATATATATATAATATAATATATATATATATATTAATCGATTGTTTGCTAACTCAGCAACGCACCGGCACCGGCACCGGCACCGGCACTACCTCATTTGCTCAGGCATATGAGACATTTCTGTTTCAGACTTCTTATTCCTCCTACGTGTTCTTCTCTTATGAATTCCATTCTTTTCTTTTTTTTCGATCGGGGCCCCTCATAAAGATCCTCAAACTCTCCTGAAGGTTCTGAAACCATCAAAATCGAGTTCTTAGGGTTCATACACCTATATTAGAACACCTCACTTGTCCTATTATTTGCTTGTGGCTAGATTTCTGCTCCAACTTCGGTGCTGTGCTCCGCATCATGTGCCCTTTCAGTCTCTGGCTTCTGTTTCTTTACTCATCCTTCCTCCATTTTTCTCTATTATGCATTTCATGCACTTGTCCTTTTTTTCTTCTGGTTCCGGCTAAATACTTCGCATAAGTCAATTCAGGCTCCGTTTCGTTTTTCAACTCAGAATCATTAGCCGAAGCCTGTCGGTTATTTATTTTTCGTCTACCTACGGCCATTTTCCTAAGTTTTAAGGGGTTCAGCAACAACACTGGAGAATGTAGCGGCGTGAAGCCGCGGCTCAAGGAAGGTGACACAAACAGCTATTAGGGGTAATAAATTTGGTGGGGATACAATAATTAGAACTTCCTAAATCGAGGGGGGAAAAGGGTTGCTTATAAAACTTGTTCCTAACCCCTTGGTTTGTGGTCAGCACTACTTATATTAATTAAATGTTAAATAAAACTATGAAATTTTTTTTCGATTATGTTTTCCAATGTACTACGTTAACCAGAGCACGTAGAAAGACGATTTAAATATAGATTTTCGGGATAAAAGACCATGGCTAATAGATTGGAATTATAAAAAATTGTCTACCAATTATATAATGACTTCTAGGAACCAAAAACTTCCTTTTAGGGGTTGAACCCTCTAAGTTCAGGTTATTAAAAAAAAAAAAAAATCAGAAAACGGTCTTCCTGACCTCATAAACGCTCACTGACTTAAAAACTTATACTTTAACACATCAAGTGTCAAAATCTAACGAAGTGTTGGAAATTCCAAAGTCAACTGCCGAAATGCCGTTCAGAAGCTCCAGAGCCTTTGAAAGCGGTCTTTCGAACCTCAAAAACGGGCTCATCGACCTTAGAATCTCCATCCTTGTCATGTCAAGGTTGAAAAGCACCTAAAGCTAAAGCACTAAAAATTTTCAAATCTTTCACTGAACAACATTCGTCCTCCGGCGAATGATGTTAGGAAAACGCTTGGAGTTTATAAAACGCTTGAAATTTTAAATAAACGCTTGAAGTCCTGAAAAATACTTGAATTTAATGAAAAAAAATTAGAAAAAAGCGACCATTCAGCAACATTCGGCCTTCGGCGAACATTTCTGTTGCCGAACCCGCACCCCTTAGTGTGTACCAGACTTTATAAGTGGAGTACAGGAAAGATTGAGCATAGCGGTTAAGGTCTAGGAGGATCAGAGAGAGATATGGAAGAGAAATTGAGAGAAGGAAGAGAGAAGTTTAGATATATCATATAGTATAAATAAATACTCATATAATATAATATTAAAATATATATATATATATATATATACGGTTATATAGAATATATATTATTATATATATTACTTAATATATATATATATATAATATATATATATATAAATACATACTATAACAATATACATATATATACTATATATTAATATATATATTCTATACATATTATATATATAACTATATAAATATATTATATATAAATATATTATATTATTTATATTAATATTATACTTATTATAATAAATATATAATATATTATTATATATATACTATATATAAGTAAATTAATATTATTATACTATTATTAATAATAATATATATATATATCTAAATCAGAGATTTATATATCATATTATAATTATATATAAATACATTAATTAATATATACTATAATTAATATATATAAGGTTTATTATAGTTATATATATATTATTATATATTAAAAATATTTTTTTAAAAACCACTTTAAATAAATAAAGGAAAATCTTAAGAAAAATAACCAAACGAGATAAAGTTTACGTTTCGTATATTCCTCATGGATTTCATTTCATTCAGAACTAAAATATTTTTTTACAAACATTTAAACGGTAAAATGTGATATTTTAATTTGTATGACACAATATGAAAGTTACAAAATTCAAAAAATACAAGAAAATCTGTTAAATTCAAGCAAAAAAAGACAGTGGCGTCACATTCTTAAATCAATTAATTGATCAAAGTATCCTCAAAAATATTAATTTATTTATCAAAGGTAAGTCTTTAACTTAAAAACGAGAACTGACCAAATCATATGGGTGAAGTCAGGAGAGCATGACAGTAGTGTCTGTCTTAGACATTTATCACAAGAAGAGCATGTTATTAATTTGGAATGGTGCAGAATTTTTGTTCGTTTATTAAAGGATAAAAATTTAAATCAATTGATTGAGTCCTTTTTCATTACTATTAAAAGTAAGTTTTAAGCATTATCAGAAGAGATTTTTTCAAAGTTTGATACTCAATCAACAAATAAGATTTTATATCACGATCATATTATAGACTTTACTATTTGAAATAATTAATATATTTTTGGATACTTGATAAAAAATGATTAAGAATGTAAAGGCTCTTTAATTTTTGCTTGAATTTTAATTTTTATTTTTTATTTTGTATATTTCAAATTTTATTTATAATTTTTGTGTTTTATATAAATTTGATAATAATTTTTTAGGTTCTGATGAGGGACCAAGGATATAAGTCCCGAAACGTAAACTTTATCTCGTTTAGTTATTTTTCCCTTAAGATTTTTCCTGTAACCTTTTTTTAATAGTTGGTTTTATAAAAAATATTTTAATATTTACATGGAGCTTCGAGTCCTGAATTAGAACTTTAACTGAAATTGCTATAAATTATATATATATATATAATTATATATTATATATATACTATTTATATATATATATATTAATAATATAATACTAATTTATATATATATATATATAATGATACCATATATAGATATATATAAATATATATATATATTATAATTAATATACAAAAAATAAATATCATAAATATTAATTATATTATATATAGTATATATATAGTTATTATGTACTATAATAATTAAATTAGATCTTTATATATATATTATATTTATTTTGACATATATTTGATTATAGTTATCATATATATATATATATTATATATATATAACATATATATTATATATAATGTAAATATATAAATTTAAATCGCGGGAGAAAAAGCAAACAGAAATTGAATGTGATTAAACTAACATTGACTTGATAGAAAAACTTATTAAAATATCCAATGTATATATATAATTTCTTCAACAACTTTAAAATTAATAATGTAAATAAATTTTGATAGAAAATTAAAAGTGAAGAGACTTTAATATTAAAGTTGTTTTTTTTTCCTTATTTAACGAAGACAATTTTAAGCCTGCCATAATTACCTGAAAATAAACACATGCATCTTATTAATTATTTTAAATTGCAATTATTATCCCCATTATATAATTTTGCGGTGAGGTTTCAAAAGTTTTTAATAAGCAATATTTTCTTCAAATTTAAAAGCAAATATTTTCGTCGATTAATTTCAAATTTAATTGTTTAAAATATGTGTGTTGTACATAGGGACCGACCGGGGCGGGAATTTTGCCGGGGCCGGGGCCGGGGCCGGGGCCGGCGTAGCTGAAAATTATGAAAGCACTGTAAGTCAACACACTGAAAGATCTTAAAAACTTAGGATGAAAATTAAATATAATTTCAATTAATTAATAATTTAAATTATAAAAAAGGAATACATTTAATTAATTCAATTAAATAAATATTTTTGAAGAGAAATTTTTTGAAAATTAACTTGATTTAATGGCTATGGTTTACAGTTTTAATGCAAATATTATATATATACTATTACTATATATATATATATATATATATATAATACTATATATTAATACTATATTAAATATTATATCATATATATATACTAATATATATAATATATATAATTATAATATATATATAATATAGTATATTACATTAATATATATATAAGCATATTTATATAATTATATAATATATACATATATATATCATATATATATATATGAACTATATTATATTATAATATATATATTTAAGAACTACTTTTGTCCGTAGTGATAATTTACTTTAGAGACGAAGCCTTTGGATTCTTTTTAGTATATGGCTTACTGTCACTGGTAAATATTAGTTCATTTATTACGAAAGTGTACACAAATTAAAAAACATTGATTAAAGACAACTTTTTTTTATTGAAATAAATTTAAAAAAGGAAGCTAATATAATCGAGTCCCTGACACGCGAGACCTCTTCAGCAGAGGGACTGGATTTCTTTCTTTGATCAGTCAATCGTAACCAAGTGTGGTTTCAGTTGGTCCCTGCTTTTTTCTTCATGGTGCTTGTTGAAATATTTTTGTGATGATATTTCCGAATAATTCATATTTGTATAAAAATCTATCTTAACTTCACCGGGATGCGTAGTGTATTGTTACTTTATTTATAAATATTGCCAAAATGCATTCTGCCTGGAATAGTCCTCTGGTGCTTATATTCAGGTCTGATTCATCTTTATGATTGGCAGTCGATGATATTGATAGAGTGTTACGCCTATGACTTGTTAAAGCTGATTTGTGCTGTCTGTGTGCAGGTCATCTGTATGTTGATTTTTTCTTCTTGCAAATCTATGGTTTTCTTCACGATATGAATTTTTTATTGCAAGTATATAAGTCAATGGGTGATTGTGAGATATACAGCTTTGGGGGAGATTTTTCTTTTCGTTTTGGGGGTTTTAGAATGTTTTTAAGGTGATGTTATTGATGGAATGAGGGTCAATATTTTTTTGTAATATTTGTTTTTAAACAGAATTTTTACTGGTAATTGAGAATTGGGTAACTGTAGGCAGGTGTTTTGCTATTTTTTTCTGGTGAGGAAAGGTGCTATTAGTTCCTCTTTTTGCTTGTCGAAATGCTTTTGTGAATGAAAAAACTAGGATAGTAAAGTGATTTTGAAAGTAGTGTGAAGTAATTTAGTTGATCTTGTGCTAGAAGAGATGGGGGAGCGCATATACGAAGACACGGAGAAATAGAGATGCCAGAACAGCTAAATTTTGTGTTGGGGAATGATTAGATAGCCAAATGTATATAGTTTGTGCGAATGTTGGTTTTCTATATATAGTAAATTGCAATTAATTTTGTTTTCTATGTGATTAAGGTATCGAGGAAAGGGATAAGTTGGAAGGCATTTCTATCGTATAATGAAACTGAAGGATGAATAGAGTTAATATATGTTTAGGACTATCATTAGGGTTGGTTGTGACGAGAGGGAGACTAAAAATGTCACTGCATATCTAATCCATAAACTGAGTGTTTAATAAAAGGGTGGGGTAAAATTGAGTAAAATCAGGCATTACTGTTTTATAGTCTTTATCTAGAACAGTGGGGATTCCCTTACTCAAGGCCGAAAGTTTGTTTGAATATTTGCCATTAAAATGAAAAAAGTATGTGTATGAGAGATTGGCCTTCCCCGTTTCATATATTAAAAACAGCTCATTAATATCTCATTACAACATAGATATTTCTTTTTTCAATTTTAATGGCAAATATTACAAACAAACTTGCGGCCTGAGTATGGGATCCCCACTTTTGCCTCCCATACTCAGTAACATATAAGGAACTGGCCAGAATTCTTAGTCTCTATCATTACCCCCTACCCTTTCATATTTAAAACACATATTCCTTCCATTGATTGATTGTCTGCTGCTATGGTCTCCCTCCTCAAACACCAAACCCTAATGATGGTCCTAAAATATATTAACTCTATTTCATCCTCAGTTCAGTATAGCGGCGATAGAAATGCCTCCAACACTGCTATCCGCTTCAATTCACCGAAATTACACAATAATACACAGATGGTAACATAAACATATAACTTGCATTAATACTAATATTAGGAAACCACATTCGCACCAAACTATTAAATATCATTGGCTATCCTGAATACCATTTATACCCACACGAAAACTTAGCTGGTTCTGTCAGCCTCCTGATTTTCTCCGGCCTTTCGTATATGAACCCCCTTCTAGCATAAAGAAACCTATATAGCATCCACAGATACTTTCAAGATCACTTTTAACATATCCGAGTTGTCTCGATCACAAAGGCATTTAACAAAGCAAAAAAAGAGGTACATAAGCACTTTCCTCCCGAAAAATTCAACACTGGATCTTTTTGACCGAATTCCCAATACATTAGATTTCCGTTAAAACTACTAGTATTACCAAAAAATATTTACCTCTCCATTCCATCAAATAACACATCACCATAAAAAACATTATCCTGACACCTCCCCAAGAGAGGAACACAGAAATCAGCCCCAAACAGGGTTTAGTAATTAATATCACATCCCCGCTGCATACTTGCAAAGAAAATATATAAAAGTGAACGCCTATAGATTTGACAAAGAAGAAAAATCAACAACAAATGACCAATGCAACAAGAAAAACATAAATTCGCTTAACAAGTCATCAGGCGAAAACGGCTCAACTCTATCCAATTGAGTCAAACAATAAATGAAGATGAATCAGCCAAATATATCAATTTCTACACGAACCAAGCCAGCATCGCAAAATCCATGGATATCCTTTGATTTATATAGTACAACTCAATAAGCCATCCCGGTGTAGTTTAAGAAGAAACTTTTTTACAGACATGAATATCTGAATAAATCAATCAAAAATATTCAATAACAACAGCCAGCTGATAAATAGCAGACACAACGCTGAAACACACTGAACTGATGAAAAGATCAGAGAGCAAAGTAAATCCAGTCCTGCTTGCAGCACTTAAGCCGGATCCTTCCCGCATGTCGGTGACGAAGAATCAGCTTTCCCTTTTTAAGAATTTATTTCATTAAAACAAAAAGTGTCTTTAAAATTGTTTTTAATTTGTGTACATTAAGAATAAATGAAGTGACAGTAAAGCAATAACACTAAAAAAGAATCCAAGGGCTTCCTCGCTAAAGTAAATACATATATATAAAACCTTCTATAATATAATAATATATAGTATGATATGATATATATAGAGTAAGGTACTATATCATAATAATAATGATATAGTAATAACTCGATTTAATATATCATAATATACTAACAATATATAATATTATGTAAATATATAATATATATAATATATTACTTCAAATTAATAAATAATTTTGAACAGAGATTTACATATTTTGGATTTAAAAAGAATTTCTTTAAATAATAATAACAATATATTATTAACATTAACAGGATTTTATTTCCTTTTCCAATTCGTTTGATATATCAAATTTCGAATATTTTAAATGGTTAAAAAACTCGGAAAATTTATAATTTGGCCTCCAATTTTAATTTGAAATCATAGTAAATACCAAAAAAAAAATTGATTATACTTATTTAGGTATGTTTCTATTATTTTGCATCAATTTAAACAAAGGAGTTAAATGGGATTAAAATATAATCTTTTACGTTAGTGTTTTTGATGTGATAACCTCTGTTTGACTTTAGTGCTATAATTTTAACAGTTAACACGGGAAGAAGACCCCGGTTTCTCCCTGATCTTTTAGGCCGGGGCCGGGGCCCCCCGGTCGGTCCTAGTTGTAACATGCTGAAATTATGTTTTCTTGCTATTCATATCTTATTCATCCTGCCTTTGAAAAGGACTTTATACAGCCAATTAATCGGTAATATATGAATATATGTATCTATATATATAATATATATATAGATATGATATATACCTTATAAATAATTATACATTATTTCTATGAAATATAATCCAATATCCTATAATACTAATAATATAATATATTATATTATAATAATATCATGAATTATAGTATACAATAAGTATATATTATAAAATATAACTATATATATATTTATATATATATTAATACTCGTTTGCACCGCACATTTGGTGCAGTGTCGGCAGAATGATTTTGTGTTTGACATAAAAAGCTCAACTTGTTTGTAAATGATGCTTACTCTTTTCCAGTCATCTCTGTTTCTGTGAAAATACTTCCATCTTCATGTGTTTCTTAACGAATCAATCTCCCTCCAAGTTAGAGTACGTGATCTGGCTCACTGCTGCCAAAATTTTCGTGAGATGATAATATCATATATTTTTTATTTATTTTACAACATTTTTAATTCTTAATTTATATATATAAATATATACTAAACCTATATATACTATTATTTATATAATATCTATATATATATATATATATATATCTAAATATATATATATATAATATAATATATAATATATATATATATATATACATATATATATATATATATATATATATATATATATATAATAATATATAATATATAATATATATATATATTAATATATATATAATCTTCCATATGACCTTTATAAACCAGGTGAGAGCAAAAATTTTTTTTTTAGCTTGTAAACTTGGTAAAACAAGAAATACCTTTTATGAGCCAAGAAAAATCAGAAATAGATTATATTTATTTAAATCTAAATTTATTCTAAAGTTTCATAAAGTCGATTTTACGTACTTTTTATTATAAGATTTTAGTTATTTTCAAAATATCTTTATCACATTAATATTGTTTCTATTAGATATTTTATTGTAAAAAAAAAAAACTGAAAAATAATAATAAGACTAAATGCACGGCAGGCTGGCGTGTATGCAAGTCAGAGTGACACGCTCGCTTGAAATCGCTCGCTTCCAAATAAGTGCGCCGCTGTGACGAGTCGAGTGCCTAGAGTCAACAACTACTCAGCAGCGTACAAATAGATTAAACTTGTTACATATCTTTTTTAGTTAGTGGATACAAATGACAACTAGTACTTGTAAAACAAAAACTCCCCACTGAAATACTTCTCAGATAGCATTACCAAACCATTCCGATTTCTAATTTTTTTATTGTTTTAACTAAAGAAGGGCATAATAAATAATATACTAAATACTAAATAAATATATTATACCATAATATTAATATAAATATATATATATCTATATAATTTATATGTAATATATAAATAAATATATATAAATATAGGTACATGGAATTTATGATGGAGATGTCATGTTTTCTTGCGTAGTTTTTCTTATACTGAAAAACAGTATTAAATTCCGATAATTGACAAAATAAATTACTAATTAATGGTGTGAGGTTCATTAAATCTTTTTTTTAAATTTTTGGTAAGGAAATGTATGCATTTATTAATTCTTTTATATAATATAATAATATATAAATATTTATATATATAAATAATATAAATATATATAATATATATAATTATAAAATAATATAATTTATATATATTATATATATATATATATATATATCATATATATTAATATAATAATTATATAATATATATATATATAATAATAATAATTATTATATATAATAATAATATATATTATTTAATATTCTTATATATACTCTTAAATAATATACTATATATAATTTAAATTATATTATATATTTAAACTAATATTATTATATATATATATAATATATATAATCACATTGTTATTTAAATAACTAAACTATGGTAAAATAATATAATATAGTATATATATATAATTAGATATAATTAGATATGTCCTGGGAGCGTAACCATATTCGAATGTGTTTAGTTTAATTGGTTTCTTTGCTAATAAAGATGCAACAGAATGTTATTTTTGAATTATTCTATTTTTATTTTTTTTATTTATGATATTTAATTAAAATAAATTGCATAATAACAAGAAAAAAACTATAGACTCTCTACAAGAAGTTCTGAGTAAAAGTTTATAAATAGATATTGCATGCTATGTTTAAATACTATATATTTTTTTTTGCAATTATTCATCGGAATACTTAGAAAGGTTTTAGGGGGCCGACCGACGGGGGAGCCGAAGAGACCGGCCGAACTATCTAGACCACTTTGCGGTAGCGTCTTATGGTAACGATCCCTTTATTAAAGTAATACCATAGTGTAAGGGGAATTAAAATTTTCTTTTTTAACTAAAGGAATACCAAATATTAGGGTAAACCACAACGATGGCAGGGTCGGGGTCTCTCGCTCCGGTGGACACGAACGGGGGGGAACCATTCGTCGCGCTCCTCTGTACCCGTCAGGCTCGGCCCCTAAAGGGGAAAAAAAAAAATTTCTAAATATACCGAGAATAAAAAAAAAAAAATTACGAATCGATTTTAGGTTCAACATTATCATAAAAACTATCAATCTAAACAAGTTCTTTAAAAAGACTATAGATTTTCTTCTGTTATTACCATTTCACCGATATTTAATATGTCTCAAAATTACAACCTTAAAAAAACCTTGAATGGTTAAATACTGATATAAAAACAGAAGTTGAAATTTTGTAAAATTTTTCGAAATTTTATTATTTCATATATATACATATAATACTACTACTATATATATGAGTGTCAAAATATATATATATAATACATACTATACTTATATATATATATATATTATATAACCGTTAATAAAGTATATATATAGTATATGAATATATATAATATATATATATCACATATTAAAATATACAAATATATATAGTATATATTAGTGATGTGACGATTAACGATTATATACATTAATTTATGGTATATATATATATTATATAGTATAATATATATATATATATATATACATATATATATTAAATAATAATATATATATTATATAATACTCTATTAAGTTATATTAGGATATATATAATATAATAATATATAATAATCTAATAATAATATATAGTAATTTTATATAACTATATTATAGTAATACATATATATATATATAAGTACATATACTATATATTATATAAACTATATATAATAATATTTATAATATATTATATATACAATATATCTATATACGAATTACACAAATCATTTTAATACTAATTAAAAGGAACTATAGACTTCCTTAGAGAATAAAGGACTTCTTCGCTTAAAAAATGAAATCTGGGGCATTCAATTTATTACCATTTTTTTACATTAAATATATCTAATGATAGGATCAAGTTGAATTTTTTTTTACCCTAATTGCTTTTGAAAATTTAAACTAAATTGTAAGAATACTTTATACCTAAGAGATGTTAATGACCAGAAATAACGCGAACATTATAGTTCAACAATGAAACATATATAATATAATATATATACTTAGTAATATATATATAATAAAATTAATTTTTAAAATTTTATAATATATATTAATTATGAGTATATCCATATACCCATTAATACTAATAGTATAAGTTGAGATATTTAATATACTGTAATATTATTATTTTTAATATTTATATTATAGATATTATATATATATATATATATTATAGTGACTATCTGACAATCGCAATCGTATACACATCCTCACACACACCTGAACATCTGCACACCCCCATTCTGCACCCTACCAAAATTACGTAATTCCTGCCCTACAGAACCAAAACACAACAGGAATCTTTTCCTCAACTCTGCAAATCTTGTGTCTGTACCTCAGTCCCATTAAGTAACAATTTCGAAGCATACTGCATTCGCAATTATTAAATTGCGGGTGTTTTGCGATTATCAATATATCTCCAACTTTATAATAATTAGCCTTTCAATTTGTAATGCAGCAATAATTTGAATAGTAATGAAGATAAATAACTTTATATATATATTATCTATATTATTAATAATATAGATTAATAAAATATATAATATAATTATGGGTAGATATATCATCATTATATACTGATATATATAAAACATTATATATATATTATATAGCGTACTATAGTATTATATATAACCACCTTATATATATAAATAAATATTAATAGTAGAAATATATAACATATATTATAATAGTATATATATAACTATATATATATATTATACATATATAGATATATAATATAATTATTTTAATTATAACTAAATATAATAATTATTCTTATGATATATATATATATTATAATGAAAAATAAATTAAAACGGAAGAAAGACTCTCTGCTGACGGGTAACATTACCAACCTGCAAACTTAGCTTCCAAACACTTCTATTAT
>JABUQX010045970.1:10000-35000 GCA_015478945.1 Trachelipus rathkii | reverse complement strand
ATTTGTCTATGTATTGTCTTGAACTATAATAACTATAATAAAGCTATCATAACACAACTTAAAAAAAATTTTTTTTTTGGCATTTTTGAATGGCTGTATTTCTTAAAACAAGCAAATACCAAAGTCAATATTGCAGGTGAAGAAACATCTATGGTAGTAGTATAATGTGTGAAAATTTCAGATTTTTAGCACTTACCCCATTAGAGATATTAAGGTTCAAAGTTACTGATTTTCCGAAAAATTGATTTTTGAACACCTGTAATTTTTTTTAAAATATTTACCAAACTTCAAATAGATTTAAGTTAAACGCCTAACTTTGTAATGTATGCATCACACAAAATTTTAAATATCGTTAAACTTATTTCCTTCTTTTAATAATACAACCCACGAAAATGGAAATTTTTTCGATTTTCACAATTTTTCCGATTCATTTTCATGGTGAAATATTATTTTCCCAAAAAAAAACAGGAAAGGCCAAATGTACCTTAAAGTATCCCTAACAAATCACTCTCTATGAAATTTGGTATAAGAATTACCAATATGGAGATATGACTTAAAATGTTACCTCTATTAAGTGATAAATTTTGCTCCACCTGGTCAAACATTTTGGCTCACCCTGTTACAACCAGAGTAAATCTACTAAAACGAACGGTGGTTTTGAACTTTCCAGGGATAACATTAACGCCATGCAAAATTAAAAGATTTCAAAAATTATCGAGCGGCCAACTTCCATTATTTTTAGTACGCATAAAATGGATAGAACGCATATATATAATATATATATATTATTATATATATATATAATATATAGTATATATATATATAATATATATATATTATATATATATACTATATAATATATATATATATATATATATAATATATATAATATATATAATATATATATATATATATATATATTATATATATTATATATATAGGTTCTATTCTGTTTTACGACCTCCGTCAAGTTTTAATTTTTTTTTGTTTTTTTTTTTAATATAAGTTTGCTACTATTGATACAACAATGATTTCAGTGAACGGACATGAAATTCAAAAGATGCAAAATACTTAAATAATTATTTTGGAGTGACATTTATGATAATAATTTGTCAAAATGAATTATCTCGAAAAACTACACTTACAGAAAAACCAATTCATATTTGGAATCAGCGTATCAAGCTTATTATAAAATGTAAAAAAAAAAAAAAAAAAAAAAAAAAAAAAAAAAAAAAAATTAATATATATAGCAGGTTATATAGGCTATATATATATTCATAAATGAATATCTCGAAAAGTACGACACATACAGAAAACAATTTACATATTTTGATAAGCGTATAAAGGCTATTAAAAAAAATTAATAAAAAAACTGCAAAAAAAAAAAAAAAAAAAAAAATAGGGGCTCGAGCCGACGGGGACAGAGGGGGGGGTACGTTTTCCATACCCCGTAGGGGGGGGCGGAGGAACCAACCCCCGCGACACCCCAATACCAAAGAGCGGGGGTTCCGGAGACCCTCCCCGGAGGGGGGAATAAGTCCTACGCCTGTAGTTCCGCCGCGGAAGGCCCGAGAGACCGACTAGCCTGCACTATCTTTGCGTTTTACGCCTTGGTATTCCTTTATTTTTAAAAAAAAAAATAAAAAATAAAATAAAACTGATGGAGTCGTAAACGTAAAAAAGTCCTATATATTTTTTGAATCATGTCCGTTAGCACTGAAATTGATTGTTAAGATCATATACTAGAAATATATTAAAAAAACAAAAATTCAAAACTGACGGAGTCGTAAAACAGAGATGTCTATATATATATTTATATATATATATATAGACCTACTCTTTGTTTTACGACCCCGTCAGTTTTGAATTTTTTTTGTTTTTTTTAATATATTTTCTACGTATTGAATCCTAAAAATCAACTTTCAGTGGTAACGCGACATGATTCAAAATATAATAGGGACTTTTTACGTTTTAAGCAACTCCGTCAGTTTTATTTATTTTTTTATTTTTTTTTTAACTAAAGGAATACCAAAGGGAAACCGCAAGAAAGCCGAGAGACCGCTCGACTCCTGCGCATCTTGCGTTTACCTTGGGTATTCCTTTAAGTTAAAAAAAAATAAAAAAAATAAATATAAACTCGCAAATTGTAAAACGTAAAAGTCCTATATATTTTTGAATCATGTCGGTTACCACTGAAATTCATTGTTAGGAATCATTACTAGAATATATTAAAAAAAAAACACAAAATTCAAAACTTGACGGAGTCGTAAACAGAAGAGGTCTATATATATATAATATATATATATATATAGTATATATATTATATATATTATATATATATTATATTATAATATAT
The DNA here is from genome assembly GCA_015478945.1 of Trachelipus rathkii. Lineage (NCBI taxonomy): Eukaryota > Metazoa > Arthropoda > Malacostraca > Isopoda > Trachelipodidae > Trachelipus > Trachelipus rathkii. Next base: position 32,644 of record JABUQX010045970.1, on the reverse strand, counting down.
ATATATATATACTAAATACATATATATATATATATAATATATAATATTGGAAAGTTGTGCTCGTGTTTGCTCTGCTGTGTATTTGTGTTTTATTTTTAATTTGTGTTATTGGAGTGTTGTTTTATTTTCTTCTAAGTGCATCAGTGTTTTAAGGTCATTTTAGTCTAGTGGTTTTAATCAATTATAAATACTTACGAATAAACAATTTTAAGAGGATTCAGATGGAAACATAAATAACGTAATCTTTAAACGGACCGGAATCTTAGGATAAGTTTTTAGTGTTTTACTTTTTTAACTTTTTAAGTTTTACATATTTAATTTATACACTAATACTTATATTTCCTGTCACAAACAATTTTTAGCCGTTTTTAAAGTTTTAATGTACATTACTAGTATCCGTTTTTTAAAGTTTTCTTTGTGTTCTTAAGTTTGTGAAGTTGTGCGAGTGCTTGTGTGAGCGTCTTTAACTTTTAAGGTTTCATAAACTTTACATATCTACCTCCGTGCTTACTGATTTAGTTTCCATTTTTTATAGACACAAATTAAAATAAATTTTATTTTAAATGTTTTAATGTAGGTCTATAGCATTTATTTGTTTATTTTTCACTTTATTTATTCTATTGTACGTGCTCTGTGTCTGCGAGAGTGTTTGTGTATGTGCGCGGAATTTTTGTAGGGTTTGCAAAATCCCAGGATTTTGAGCAAAAACCCAACCCAATGGCTTTTTGGGTGCGTTTTTTTGGGTGGGTTGCGTATTGGCGATTGCGGGTCTTTGTTTGTGTGGGTGTCTGTTTGAATGACAGGACAGAGAAGTCGTAGGGTTGGGCGCAGGCTGGGGTTCTCTATTGATTTCGGCAACGTCCGTGGTCTGAATGCCAATAATAAATCTGTGGAATATCACCTCTGTAGCTCTCAACCTAACATTTTATCACTGTCTGAGACCCAGCTAGCAAGGGATTCTTTTTCAAATAAACTTAATGTCTTCAACTATAAATTTTTCTATAATTTCCGACTAAGTGGTGGAGTCTGTGCCTATGTAAACATTAACACTCCTGTAACATGTCTTGTGAATCTTGAATCCCCTAACTGTGATGTTTGTTCTATGGCTTAAAATCCTTCTCCCTACTACTACCATTATCTTGTGTTTCTGCTACTGCTCGTGATTACGCATGATCGGGTGCATGGGATTCTGAGATCTATGAACGTCAGGAAGGATAGTGGCCCAGATGGTATTCTTCACCCTGTTTTGAGGGAGTGTGTTTCTGAGCCGGAACCTGTCCTCGTTCAGTTTCTGCTTAAGAAAACGTTCAATATATTAGCCCATTTTTTAGGTAGACCCAATGGTAAAAAACAAAACACAAAGGTACACCATCAATCTAAAGTATTCTTTTTTAAAAATGATTTTCATATTCCATATATATATATATATATATATATATATATATATATATATATATATTATAGGATATGAAATGAAAAACATTTAACAAAATTGCTAAAATCACAGACTACGGAAGTCTGACGATCTGCGTGCGCAACAATGTTTGAAATATCTGTGCAACTTTTCCTTTCATTATAATAATATATATATATATATATATATATATATAATATATATATATATATATATATATATAAAGATATTATATAATATATATATACTATATGATTTATATTATATATATATATATATATAATAGGATGATTCAATTTAAATGAAAACAATGATTTTGCTTCATAAAATTGTTGGTTCTCAGTACTATTCTCTAATGCTTAATACATTTCCTCAGTGTTGGAAGCACGCTATGTCTAGCCAATCCCGAAAAAGGGTAGCCACTCTGATCATTCTAATTATCGTCCTATAGCTCTCATTTGTATTCTATCTAAAATCTTTGAAACTCTTCATAACTCTCAATTATTGAACCATCTGGAGTCTCATTCCCTTCTTTCAGATCATCAGTATGGCTTTCGACGCTCGAGATCAACTGATGACATACTCTCCTATCTAAATGATTTATGGTCTTCTGCCCTTAGGGACTATGGGGATCCTTGTGTGGTGGTGCTCGACATATCAAAAGCTTTTGACCGGGTATGGCATGCGTCACTACTCTCTAAGCTCCCTTCCTTTTGGGTTTCCTCTTTCTCTTTTGCTTACTTTGTCAAGTTTTCTTTCTGGTCGCTCCATATCGGCACTCGTTGATAGAGCAACTTCTTCCTCCTTTCCTGTTAACTGTGGTGCTCCACAAGTTTCTGTTTTATCTCCAACTTGATTCTCACTTTTCATCAACGATCTCCTCTGCTGTACTTCTAACTCTGTTCAATTTTATGCCGATGACTCACCTTCTATTCTTCCAATCATTTCAAATCTGCTCCCTCTTATGCATCTAGAGTTGCCCCTCGATTTCCTTGTGAAATTCAACTCTTTGAAAACTCAATTTCTGTACATCTCCCTCTCAAAAACACATCCTAACTTTCCTATTTCCTTCGACGGTTCTAATGTCTTACCTATTAACAACATAAACATTCTCGGTCTTAACAAAACAAAAAATTGTCTTAGAAACCTTATATCACAACGGTTGCTAAGGTGGCCTCAAAGAAGCTGGGAGTTCTGTTCAGTTGGCGGGAATTTTTTTCTCCTTCACAGCTACTCCAGTTATATAAAGGCCTTATTCGCCCTTGTTTGGAGTACTGTTCTTACATCTGGGGCTGGAGTCTCCGGCTCCACCCTTCTACTGGATAGAGTTGAGTCTAAAGTTAAGAGACTAATAAACTGTCCCCTACTATCCCCTACTATCTCTGCGACGTAAGTTGGCGCTCTATCTCTTTTCTATAGGTACTACGACGGAAGATGCTCCGGGAGTTGGCTGCTCGAATTCCACTTATATTGTGTCACCCACTTAGTACAAGGGGTGCCTTGCTCTTGCATGAATTTTACGTGAGCATTAAGAACCATAGACTCATTCGTTGTGGGGCCTCCTTTCCAGCCACTTCTGTTCTGTGGAACTCCTTCACATTTTCTGTTTTCCAACTGTATATAATCTTCCTCTCTTTAAAGGCCACGTCTGCTCTCCCCTGAGAGATTTGCGTTAAGCTTGGGCTTGGGTGGGTTTTCCTGTATTTTGTTTTCTGGTCCCTCCTTGAAACGGACCCAGCCCGTGAGTGGTGGTTAATCTGTAATATATATATATATATATATATATATATTATATATATAATAATATATATAAAATATATATATATATATATATTATATAATATTATATATATATATATATATATATATATATATATATTCAATTTCCTGCTATTTTTTCAAACAATGTATTTCATAAAGGATTGTCGGTAATCTGATTGTCGTATAATATATGCTGATGTAGTAGTTAAATACCTTAAAAAGATTTGAAGTTTCAAATGATTTTTAAAATCAAATTCCCTTCATAAGTATTTAAATAATTTCCATTATTGCTAAATAATTATTTTCAAATGGCATATGAATAAATAAGATATTAATATAAATAAAGGAAGAATTATTGGCTTGGGAGGTTTGATTTCAAATATTAAGAATTTTAAACTTAATGAAGCCAAAAAAAAAAAAAAAAAAAAAAAAAAAAAAAAAAATATTTATCCTTTATTTTAGCAGTTTTAGTTTTCAGTTCATGATCCTATTATGATAATTTTATTCATGAGAGAGACAGGCCTAGCAAGTCGACTATTCAGATTTCTGCTTAAAAAATGTTCAATATAATAGCCCATTTTTCAATGGTAAAAAAAAATTAAAAAAAAAAAAAAAATGTACACCATCAATCCAAAGTATTTATTTATCTTTTTTAAAGATGATTACCATATATATATATATATAATATATATAGTATATATATTATTATATATAAATTATATATAATATATATATATATTATATATATATATATATATATATATATATATATATATATATATATTAGAGGATATGAATGAAAAATATTAACAAAATTGCTAAATACAGGCCCCTACGGGAAGTCGGACGATCGCTTGCGGAACAATGTTTTGAAATATCTGGTGCAACTTTTCCTTTCAATATATATATATTATCTTTCGTTCTTTCTATATATATATATATATAATTTATATCATATAATATATAATATATATATATATATATATATATATATATATATATAATTAGGATGATTCAATTTAATGAAAACAATGATTTCGCCTTCATAAAATTCTGGTTCTCTGTTTTATTCTCTATGCCTTAATACATTTCCTCAGTGTTGGAAGCACGCTATGTCTAGCCAATCCCGAAAAAGGGTAGCCACTCTGATCCTTCTAATTATCGTCCTATAGCTCTCATTTGTATTCTATCTAAAATCTTTGAAACTCTTCATAACTCTCAATTATTGAACCATCTGGAGTCTCATTCCCTTCTTTCAGATCATCAGTATGGCTTTCGACGCTCGAGATCAACTGATGACATACTCTCCTATCTAAATGATCTATGGTCTTCTGCCCTTAGGGACTATGGGGATCCTTGTGTGGTGGTGCTCGGCATATCAAAAGCTTTTGACCGGGTATGGCATGCGTCACTACTCTCTAAGCTCCCTTCCTTTGGGTTTCCTCTCTCTCTTTGCTTACTCTTGTCAAGTTTTCTTTCTGGTCGCTCCATATCGGCACTTGTTGATAGAGCAACTTCTTCCTCCTTTCCTGTTAACTGTGGTGCTCCACAAGATTCTGTTTTATCTCCAACTTGATTCTCACTTTTCATCAACGATCTCCTCTGCTGTACTTCTAACTCTGTTCAATTTTATGCCGATGACTCACCTTCCATTCTTCCAATCATTTCAAATCTGCTCCCTCTTATGCATCTAGAGTTGCCCCTCGATTTCCTTGTGAAATTCAACTCTTTGAAAACTCAATTTCTGTACATCTCCCTCTCAAAAACACATCCTAACTTTCCTATTTCCTTCGATGGTTATAATGTCTTACCTATTAACAACATAAACATTCTTGGTCTTAACAAAACAAAAAATTGTCTTTGAAACCTTATATCACAACGGTTGCTAAGGTGGCCTCAAAGAAGCTGGGAGTTCTGTTCAGTTGGCGGGAATTTTTTTCTCCTTCACAGCTACTCCAGTTATATAAAGGCCTTATTCGCCCTTGTTTGGAGTACTGTTCTTACATCTGGGGCTGGGGTCTCCGGCTCCACCCTTCTAATACTGGATAGAATTTGAGTTACTATAAGTTAAGAGATAATAACTTCCCCCTACTTTCAAGCTCTCTTGACCCTCTATCTCTGCGACGTAAGTTGGCGCTCTATCTCTTTTCTATAGGTACTACGACGGAAGATGCTCCGGGAGTTGGCTGCTCGAATTCCACTTATATTGTGTCACCCACTTAGTACAAGGGGTGCCTTGCTCTTGCATGAATTTTACGTGAGCATTAAGAACCATAGACTCATTCGTTGTGGGGCCTCCTTTCCAGCCACTTTTGTTCTGTGGAACTCCTTCACATTTTCTGTTTTCCAACTGTATATAATCTCCTGCTCTTTAAAGGCCGCACGTCTGCTCTCGCCCTGAGAGATTTGCGTTAAGATTGGCTTGGGTGGGTTTCCTGTATTTTATTTTCTCCTCCTTGAAAAGGGACCAGCCAGTGAGTGGTAGCAATCTGTAATATAATATATATATTATATATTATATATATATATATAATTACGTATCGCGTACATAAGATAAAATTTATAAAGTAATATATATATATACTTCCTTCCATTCTGTACACACATATACACAATTTGTACAAAGCATTAATTCTGGGAGCGAAATAAACTGTTCATTCCTTTTTTTATTATCGAAAAGGTCACCAGTATTCTTCCACCAACCGGATGCCATTGGTGGAGAGAGCTCTAAGTTTATGAATAAAAGAGATCGTGAAGAACTAACATCTTGACACTCTCTATCGGCCAAAAATTAATACTTTAATAGGTGAATCAATATTTAAGGTAGTTAAAAAGCAATTTATTTTTGAAAGTGATATATCTTAATGTGTGTTCATTTAGAAAATATCATTAAAGAATATTAACTTAAAAAATAACTTACAGAACGCGCCTTCAATCCGCTATCCAAATACTGATTATATTTGCCTAATATCAAAGGATCTATCTTAAAGTAGGCCAATTAACCTGCCATTATAGAAATCAACTTTGTACTATATATCATTTTATAATTACTTATTCACAGTAGTTATAATTTAGTATATATACCTACCGTTTAATATCACTCATAATATAAATATATATAATATATAATATATAATTATATATATATATATATATATATAATTTATAGATTTATCACAAAACATAAAAAAAAACCTTTAATATGCAATAAATAATAAAACTTTGTGCACCCGGATATAACTTAGTATATATATATATATATTAAACCATATACTGGCACAATATAAACATATGCATTAAAGGTTCTTTTTATCAGTTAAATCATACTATTCATAATATATATATATTAATATATATTATATATAGTATACAATATATATTTAATGTATATATATAATATATATATATATATATATATATAGATATATATATATATTATATAATAATATATATATTTACAAGCTTTTATCTCCACTTTAAGATTAATTGCCCTATTAAGAGATCACTTAACTATAGGAAAATATAAAATAGTTTGGCAATAGCGAACCGCTATCTTTAATTAGTCTTTATAATAGTCTAATGACATTTACAGAACACCACACATTAAGATATTTCACTGTTCAAAAAAAATTTGCTTTTAAACCTAAATATATTACCATAAATATCAGTTTGCACCGAAGAGTGCAAAATGTGCCTCTCCATTCTTTTTCATAACTGAAGCTCTCTCCCCATGCACCCCGTTGTTGACAAGGTAATCACCTCCGTGACCCTGATAATACAAAAAAAACGAATGAAACAGTAATTCCGCATACAGGACTTGCCTTGACAAAGATTTCATAATCTGTTACCAACTGTGATAGGCACTTACATATATCCGTTTATATATTTAGTCTGATACTATTACCGACACGAGTACCATATATAATATAATATAATATATATATAAATATATATATATTATATATATATAGTAGTTAAATAATATAATAATTAATATAATATACATACCATAAACTTTCCTTCCGAATGTAAATTACTCTTAATTTACCCATATAACTACTATATATAAATAAGTAAATTTTTCAATTATTAGATAATTTTGTCATTTACAGTAATATAATGGTACTACCTCAGTATATTAACCTTAAATAAATTTTTTAACATCTTTTCTATTATCCTTAGCCCACTTTTCATGAGCTATGTATGGTCTGTTATGACTATAAAACTATATAATAGTATCTAAAACATATACTTAACATAAAAAAAAAATTTTTTTGCATTTTATACGCTTGTATTCGTACATCATTCAGTTATTCAAATTAAAGTATTTTTATAATTAGTCAAAAATTCTCAATATTTTATCACATTATTTTCCACTGAACGTAATATTAAATTCTTTTTCCGAAAAATTTGTACACCTATAAACTAATAGTGAGAGGGCTAAAACAATATTCATCAATAGACCTTATAGTTGATCACAATTGTTTGTATAGGCAAGCTAACTTCATGCTAGTTACATTTATTCTTTTAATAACACACCCACGAAAATGGAAAATTTCTCATTTAAGAAATTTTTCGGATTCATTTCATGGTGAAATATTTTTTTGCCCAAAAAAAAAAATAAAAGCAATGTAGAAAACTAATCCCTAACCAAAATCACTCTCTAGAACTTTGGAAAAATTACCAATATGGAGATATGACTAAAAATGTTACCTCTATTTAAATGATAAATTTTGCTCCACCTGTCAAAACATTTTGTCTCACCCTTACAACCAGAGAAATCTACAAAAACGAATGTGTTTGGAAACTCTCCAGATATTACATAACTCCATGCAAAATATAAAAAGTTATCAAAAATTATCAACGCAAATTCCATAATTTGTACGCAAAAAATAGAACCACATATATATTAATATATCTCAAATTATATATATTATATATATATAATATATAAATGTACCTCTCATGATAAAGGTACGTATCTATATTATATTATAATATAGATATATATTAAATTGAAGAAGACCACCCAAATCCTTAAATAGTCTATAGTTGGACATTGGGAGTATATTGTTTCTTCGTAATTAAATTATATATATATAATATATTATATATATATTATATACAAAATATAATATATATAATAGTATATATATAATATATATATATATATATATTATATATACTATATATATATATATATAATATATATAATATATAGCCTATATATATATATGTATATAGTATATATAATATAGTATATAAGTACAATAATAATATAGGATAGTATTTATACTAAATATAATAGTATATAATATCAATATATATTTCTATAATAAATAAATAGGGTTTAAAATATATATATATATATAATATATATATATAATATAATATTATATATAATTCTACCCTACTAGACATATATATATATCGTAGATATATATCTATATATATTATTACTATATAATATATATTACTCGTCAAAAATGATCATAATATAAAATATATAAATATAATAATATAATATACTTATATATTATCTATTATATTATCTCTCTCTTTCAGATAATTGTGGCTTATGTAAATTACTAAGTAAACGAAATGTTCCATCCTACTACAGGTATTAACTTTAATTAATCTAAGTTTAATTATCCTTTAGAAAACATCACGTCAACTAAACCAAAAAATCGAAATAGCAGCTACAAGATAGCCTTGAATATATTACTCACTATGAAGATAAAATTACTTCTATGAGAAATATTCAGTCGATCATGAAGAAAGGGTTATCCTAAACTACCAGTATCATGGTGTTACAATACATCTACTAGATCCCTAATATAAAAATTAATCACAATATTAAAGTGCGTTAATATATTGTTAGCAATTTTAAAAGACAATGTGTCGCAGGATCTAAACCTTTATTTCAAAAACTCAGGACTAATGGGATACATTTTTCACAATTCTCTCAAAACTTATGTTGTCCATTAATAAGGGTTGAAAAATTCAAAATACAATTGTTTTATAATGTTTTTAAAAATTTTAATGGTTTTAATTCTGCTTCTTGGGTATTTTTTTCTGATTCTTAATTGTAAGCCAAAGACTAGATTAAAGCACGTGTGGAGACATGGCATCGAAACTGGAAGTCTCTTTCGACCGGGAAAATTCGATAAAATATTCCCTAGAGATAGAAAGGTGACAAGGAAACAAGTAAAACTTAAAAACTTCTTATAAGGACCTTCGTGCATTTAAAAATGCGTATGCTTGAACAAGGGGCCAAACTAATATTGTATTAATATTAAATATGTGGACGAAATAAATCAATAATTACTAAAAAACTGTTGCAAGTTAATAAATAAACAAGTCACAAACATTATCCAGCAATATATCCAAAAGTTATTTGTATCTACGATTTATAAAGAATTCAATATTATAAGAGGAATACACTAAGGACTTAATGAATAAAGTTTCGCATCAAATATATAGAATAAGGATGACATAGATGAAGAAACAAGAAGAAGTCTAATATGTATACTGTCCACTTTAATATTGAATGTCAAAAAGGAAATAATAGTTTATTTTCAGAATGAACTTGAATAAACTATGAAAAGCTATTAACTGGTACGTTATATCAAATTCACACATGATGTGAATTACATACTTACAGTTAGGCAGGAAAAACTGATGGGCTCCACAATACTCATACAGCCAATCTTATAAGCAAGCGAGACAAATAACAAAGGCAGCACATACCCCAAATTAATGAAGTTCTAAAGCGTTCAAGCTGGAAACCTTTGCAATCTTTTAATTTAAGAGCACAATAGATGGACATAGTACTATTCTTATGCTCTGAACTTCTCACAACTAAAAATAGACTATAATTAATATTAATGACTGCCAGTACTCTGAACTTCTCTCTCAGATAGTCAAAACAATCAACAAAAACCTCATCAAGTACATCACTCACACACCCAAAATACGTTTCAACAAAAAATACTCAATGATATTTTTACTTTCAGGAAATTATAAAGAAGCGTATCTTTTTAAGCAAATGACCATACAAAAATTCCATGGAAGAAGTCTGACTAATAAACTGTGTAATCTCAAAACAAAATAATTTTTGTCGACCACTTGTTGATCCACAGTTCAAACCTCACGCAGAATGAATCTGATATTAAAAGCTGAATTTCTTGGATATAGAAACTTAAAATGAATGTAAAGTCGGGTTGCCAGACAGTTGGTAGAGTTTATGATCAACAGTTCAGACATATCCTCCCCAAATGCACCATTTAACTCATTGGGGTCAAAAAAGCGATTATAAAAAAAATTCTACTAGAAAACTATTAAAACTAAATAATTCTCTTAGGAAAAATACAGTAAATTCAGAAGTTCATTAAATGAAATAATGAAAATCACCGGAAACCTCCCAAAACAGTTAAAGAAGCAATCCTTAGCTATCCTAAAATTTTGCAAGATGCCTTGCACAAATTAAGTTTTGCCTCTAGTCCAAATGTGAATTAGAGTATTTTCTGCCTTATAAAAAATAATAATCTGATCTAAGGAATCGTTAGAGAGGATGGGATTTATTGATGAAGTTATTATTATTTATCTGTAAAATCAATTGTTTTGACTAAATTTTTATATAAGATTCAATATAATCATTAAGAAATTATTTTTTAAAACTTCTGGAGAAATGAATATATATATATATAGTATATACTAATAATAATTATATATAATAATATATTATAGTGTATATATTATATATATAATATATATATATATATATATATATATAGATAATTATATATATTAATCTATATACTATAATATAATAAATATAATCAATATTTCAATAAATTATAAATTATTAATTGATATCTAATTTCTTCTAATAAATGTTTATAGATAATAAAATATTATATTATTCATATTTAATCATAGTAGTGTAATAAAATATAAATAGATATATCTTACGAAATATCTTTTATATATACATACTATATAGTATTAAATAAAATATCGCTGTCGAATAAAAGTTGTATATACACACGTAGTAAAGTCTCCTAGTTCATAAGAAATATTTTTAAACTTTAATTTTGATTTGAAATGAAATATAATTTTTTCGATTAAAAAAATAAAATATAATGACAAAAAAAATGCTAAATTTTCTGTCATGTATATTTCAATCTTTGAAATAAGAAGAAATTTAGAGTTTATTTGATATTTCAAAAAAATCTTATTTCTACTATAAATAAAAAAATTCTCAAGATTGATAATATTAATAAAATCTATTATTATAACATCATTCAACGTACCATAAAAATATTAGTATTAAAAAATGCATGATAATGTAAATGAGAATAATTATTCTTAACCTGACAGCCGTAACAATTTTAAAATGCCGAGCTAGACAGACCGAACCGAGCCGGAGCCGGACAGGACGTAAAAAATACGTCTCCGCCAACCTAGCCGGAAACAGAAAAAACCATGCTCAGAATCAAAAACGCAAAGTCGAAAGAAAGCCCTCCCCACCCCCCTTTACACCCTCCCCCCCTCTGTAATCCCAACGATGATAAATCGTCCTAACTATATACCTACTTAATATAATATATATATATATATATATTATATATATATTAGATTATAATTTATATATTATATCGTTATTATATATAATATAATAATCACCGTTTATAATTATATATATATATACTTATAATTATATATATATATATATCATACTATATAATGATATTATAAATTACAATAATGTTCGTATATAATTTATATATATATGTTTACGAATAATTATATATATATATATAATATATATATATTCCCGTAATTATATACTATATATATATATTATATAATATATATATTAAATCCTATATATATATATACTTATATATTATAATTATATTATATTGATAATATATATAATATATTATGTATATAACTTTATATATATATCACCTTTATATTGTTAAATATATATAAATATCATTTGTTAATGTATTTATTTAATACAAAACACGTCTGCTGAGCCGAAGGCAAAACAGTACTTACTATTTGAAAAGAGTTTTAAGACTGACAAGCAAAATTTTAAACATAATATAAATATATATATATATATAAATATAAATATATATATATAATATATATAATATATATATATATATATAAAATAACTATTATTATTTATATGATAAAATAAATAATAGTATTATTTATAATCCCTATATAAAATTATATATAAAAAACTCAATATTACTTTTCTTGTAACACTTTCTACTGTCCTACCGTAATGGTAAGAAATTTAAGGGTTAGCTAGATTATGTAGAAAAGTTAAGTAGTAGTAATTAAGTTTAAGCTAAAATAAAGTAGGTAGTTATTTAGGTTATATGTTAGGCTTAAAGTAGGTTAGGTCTAGCTAATTACATCCGTAATCTCAACCTAAACCTAACCTCCCTAACCTAACCTAACCTAGTGATTTAATAACATATTATATATATATATATATAAAAAATATAATATAATATATATATAATATAATATATATAATATATATATATATATAAACACCCGTATGCAATATGGTTAATATATATATATATAGTTCAGTATAGTAATATATTTATATATATATATACATATAATATAATATATATATTATTTTATATTAATACAATTAATATATATATTATAAATATAGATATATATTATATATATATAATATACTGATATAATAATATATATATTTTTCGTATATTTCTAATTTATATTTATTTTCTCATTATATATTTTATTTTCTATTTTATATTATTTCTATTATTATTATTTTCTATTAATTATTTTTTATTATATGTATCATAACATTTCTTTTAAAAGAATATAAAAAAACAAATCCCTATTCCTCTGTCGGTGAAAAACGCTACTAGGAATTGGAAATTAAGCCACAAAGTCACTAAAGAATCCAATAAAAATCGCTTCCAGGTGGCTTAAGATTCAAACTAGTATATTAAATTAATAATTATAATTTTAATCAAATATTTATTGCTTGGTAAAATACCATTTTTTAATTAATAAATATTTCCCTCATATTTAAAAACTTTTCTTAAAAGTAAAACAAATTCTTTGATCATTTAATAAAAAGATGTTCCTACATCATATATATATATATATTTATATATATATTAGAAATAGTATATAATTAATATAATATATAATTACTAATAATTCATAATGTATTTAATTATAATATATATATATAAATAATATATAATATATATATAATATATAATATATAATATATAATAATATATATATATATAATATATAATATTATATATATATATATATAATATATATATATATATATAATATATATATATATATATATATATATATATAATATAACAATATATATAAAATACACTAGAATATATGTAACATAAAAACCTAAATGTGTATTTTAGAAAAGTTAAAAAAAATTCTATTTTTTAAATTTAATTGTAGATTTTATGAATGGCTATTCTACATTTTGTTATTTTGTTCCAAAACTATTTAAAAAATATTAAAATAATTATGTTATAATACTAATGTAAAGAAAAAAAAAAGTAGCTAAAACAACTTAAAAATGATTTTGTTAAATTTTAAAAAAAAATTTTAAAAGCTTATGGTTATTATCTTTTATTTTAATGAACCATTATTGTTTAATTTATTAGTCTGTTTCTTTTTTCACCATATATATTATATAATATATAATTATAATATATAACATAATAATATATACATATAATTATAGTAATTATATATATATATAATATATATAATATACTATAATATATATAATATATTATATATATATAGATTATATAATATATATATAGTATCATTATAGATTATTATATAGTTTATGCACTTATTATATAATAATATATATATATTAATATATTATATATATAAATATTTATATTATGTCTATACTAATATATAATATATATATATAATACTATAATAACTATACTATAATATATAAAGTTACTGATAATATATCTCGTTATTAAAGAAATGAAAAATGGTGCCACCCTGAAGTAATTTCAACTCTTCTGACTTTATAATCATCAATATCAAGGCTATAGAAGCGTTTGGATACGAGTGCCTTTCTAGGCAAAAAAGGATCACTTGGTAAGATCTTAATTAAATAATAACAAATAAAATCATTACTAGTAGGGCTATTTGTAAATAACTAATCAACATTATTAAAATAAACTCTTGATTTACATTTTTTCTAATTCAAAGAGGAGGGCAGTCTTTGCAATTTCTTCCTTCATCATTTACTACCAGGAAGTGGAAGAGTCCTACATTGTAAAAACAAAAATAAAAAAAAAAATAAAATCTGATTAAAGTGAAGAATTTACACACTCTAGAAAGCTATCAGTTGTGATTTACAAGTATATACTTTAAAATAATTCTTATTGTCATTGCTTTCTAATACTCTTTGTATTCTTCTATATTTTCCAAAGATTCAACAAATAAAAGGAGTTTTGATTTTATTTTAGATAAAAAAAACATTTAGACAGATAACCTAATAAAGTCTTTTTTTTATTTATTTATTTATTTATTTATTTTTTTATTTAATAATAAACCTTAAATTTTGAAACAATGTTACTTTTTTATCTGCGCCAATCCAACATAGCTAGAACAATGCTAGATAGGTTGCCTTAGAGATTAATTAACTACCTCTATCTTATAGCTACGTCGGCTACCCTCTTACCTTAATGATTGTACCGCATCAGATTATAATTATGAGAAACACCTTTCTACATTCAACGGGTTTTATGATTGTTAAATAGTTAATTTCATTAAAAATGCAAATTAATTTTATACCTATTTTTCATACGATGTAATGTTAAATTAATAAGTGTAGAGATTCAAGGTTCACCTCATCCGCTCTGCGACTCATCGCCGCTTATTCGCTGGTACATTACTTTGGTGTGCAGAGTTGACCCCTTCCTCTGCATTTTCTCTTACTGCCTCTCATCATAAGAGACCTGAAGAATCGCAACCTTCTAAGAAATCCAAATCACGACATTCTGTAGCTCACCAATCCCCTATTAAAGACTTCATTTGTTACACTAGAGATCTTTTTAAATATTTACAATAATCATATACTCGTATTATCCTCAGGCCAGAAAGAGTATAATCACACAACGAAGCTTTACAAAAGTAAAACATTTAAATTTGCTGATTTAACCTCTTAGAAACTTTAATCAATTTGATTCCTTTTCAATTCCAAAATACTTGATCCACATTTCAAAAAATTGTAATATTTTTTATTCTAAGTTTTTAACTAATCTTCCATGTTTATAATTTCCATAACTTGTAATGGAATATGGCCAACTAAGAAATTTTGTAAATTCTTGAAATTATCACCATAACAATTAATTAAACGTCTTCAAGTCCGAACATAAAACATCAGCTCTCTTCATTAACTGTCTATTAACTGCTCCTGTAATTTAGATCAACACCAAAAAAAATTTCCAATGTGCCAAAATTCGCTATGGCTTGAAAACAAATTGTAAACTGAAAAGTTACATGAAAAAAAAATGGGGAAAAACTTTAATTGAAATTTCAATAATTATTATTAAAACGATAAATACTTAATTCTCTAGAGCACACGATACAATCCACAAGTGTTTGAGAAATTAAGCTACGATTGAAACTGGGCAAGTCATCAAAAAAGATCAAAATACAAGACCAAAGAAAAAGTACACGTGAGATAGCAAGATTGAGAAAATAATTTTTTTGGCCCGATAGCAGTCTTGAACACGAATCGAATACCGTTTCCCAACCACAGGGATGCATTTATAACTTTCAAAAGGACAGGCAGGGGAACAGAGCCATACCAATCAGAATATCTCACCTTTTTCTTCAAATGATGAATCCTCACCACTACTTTGGGGAGTGAATGGAGAGCCGACTACTCCTTGATATCCTTGATTGTTCATTTCAAAATTTTGTGAGAAAGTTATTTGTCAAATTGCCCAATCGCTCATGAAAAAGAGAAATTTGAGCAGTCAACTAATTCGAAAAAACAAAGCGAGCCTGTTAAGAGTTAAGATGATATTTTCATAGGGCAAGATATCGGAAATCGCCTGGCTTTTTAGCTAGATAAGGAGAGCCAATGTAATGTAAATGAAGAAAAGAGGAATGTGAAAGTAAAGCGATCAGCAAAACTGAGTAGAGTTTGAAGGCATATATATATACAATATTATATACGCATTATTATACTATTAATAATAAGATATTACATATATATTAATAAATATATATATTTATAAATATATATAAATATAAATATATATATATATAATATAATTATATATATATATAATATATAATATATAGAAATCAAAACAATAAAACGCTAAGTTTAGTAATATCAATTAGGAAGCCTGAATTAATAATAATCTGCGCGGTAACTTCATATTTTTTAATCAAATTTTCACATAATAAAAGGGTATGGACCAATATTTGATACCATTCAAAAATCCTCTCAGGAAACTATTTATTATGTGAAAATTTTATAAGAACTTTGGAATATTGCTAGGAATTTATTAATTAATTCTAGCCCCTCCTAATTATAATATAAGTATATATATATATACGTTTATATTACCTTTATAATATCATTATAAAAGTTTATATGACATTTATATAAAGTAAGGATTGTCTTAGATCCTGGATATATCTGATTATATATATACCTAATAAATACTATATATACACTACTATATCAAAAATATATATATATTATACATTATATATATATATATATATTGCAGATCCTTTCGTAGTAATACAATACTCAAACGAAAAACTCAAAAACACTGGTGAAAACTTCAGATAGACAAAAATTCCCTTAACTAATTTAAAACAGCAAAAAATCATTTTTATAACAAAAGTACAAAATATCTTCACCTAAAAACTATTAAATAAATCTCAATTTTTCATGCAAAAGCAATCTATTTCCCACAAATATAAATGATTCAAATCTTTTATTAAACAAGCATTATAATATTCTTTACCATAAAAATTTGTTCACATACTTTTTCGAAAACCTGCATCTTTTCGCTTCTAAGTTTTTAGAAATAAATTTTTGCTTAATTTTTTTAACACCAATTTTTTTAGGACAAGGTGTTAATTACATATTTTGCTTAAATATTCAACCATGGCATTCCTCTGTTCTAAATATTCTTGATATTTCCTTTTATGATAAGGTTTAGAAGGATTACATTGTTACGATCAAAGCAAGCTTGAAAGAGCGTAGAGATTCTATTCAGAGACAAATCTTACCGTTATCCTTTCAGAATCGTTACCAGTTTGACGAGAAATGCGCCTCTTTATTCTCATTTTAACCACATTCCTTTAATCTACGGACTTGAAACTAAAAGCAAAGAGTTGTAATTTAAACCCCCTCATCCCCCATTAATGCTGAGCAGACCCTGACTGTTCCATCTTTGCTGCGTTTACCCCGGTTATTTCGTTTAGTAAAAAAAAAGCAATTTTTGGCAACTTCTGATCACATGCTGTCAACTACACATATATTTAGTAATGTACACATTTATTTACATATTAAAAATATGAAAAATCTTAGTATGCTTCTAATTTTTTATATATTACATTTTCGAACTAAACTTGCTTCAGTTCAAACATGTCACTTGTTTTAGTGTGGATTTGATTCTTCTATTACACGCCTGTCCCCTGTCCTAATATAAAGTTCTGACCATTATATATTATAATATATATATATATATATATTATATATATATATTAATATATATTATATATATAATATATATATATATATATATAATATATATGGTCAGACTTTTATATTAGGACAGGCTTGTCCTAATATAAGTCTGACTATTAATATATATATATATATATATATCAAAAATAATATATATAATATATATATAAACAAATATTAATATTCTATATCTAAATATCCGATTTTCTTGTAAATAAATATTTATATATATATATATTATTCTCCGATTATTTTACACTTTTACGTCTCCCGGCAGGATGACGAAAAAAATTCAATGAAAAAATCAACTGATTTTACTTGATTTTTTTTTTTAATTAAAAAATCGGGATTTTTTTATTTATTGATTTATTGACGTGTTGCATTTTGATTTTTTTTATTTGTGTTTTTGTTGGGATGATTCATATTAGGTTAACTTTGGGTAGGGGTAAAACAGGTTAAAATAAACTATGCTATCATTAATTATGAAGTCTTTAATATAAATTTTTTCAATTTTCAACAAAATATTGGCATTGTAACGTAAGTCGTAAACATTTTTAGTGTGCTGTTTCATTTCCATTGTAAAGATTTGAACCCAGAGCTGCCTAGTTAAAAATTGAAAATTAATCAGTTTACTGTGACTAATATATATATTTTTTTGATCAATTTAAAATGATATGTTAGGCCAGTATTGAATATTGTCTACATTTTATCACCCTTATTAGAAACATAGATATATGCTGAGAGGGCACAACGTAAAGCAACGCGGAGGTAGATTTTTGGCTTTTAGGATAAGAATAGGCGTTGAAGTTGTCTAGATAGTTTGTGTCAATTTAAGTATTTATTCTATTATTATTATATTATTATGACTGGGACATTCTAGATGGTCAATGCAGCTTCTTAGTTAAATTATTGGTGACTGGACAGTCTAAAAAAGGACCACCGGCTCTTAATATATACTTATTATATTGAGTTACTGGACATTCTAAGAGCGTCAATGCTTTTCTTAATTATTATTTTAATTATATATATATAATATTATATTATATAGTATATATATATATTATATATATATATATATATATTATATATAATATATATATTATATATTATATATCATATATATATTATTATATTCATTATTATTATCTACCTCAGATTAGGCCCATGCGGCTTTTAAGTATTATTCTTATTATTGTTTAGTATAGTTGACTGGTAATTCTACAGTGCAATCGGCTCTAATATTAATTTTTATTGTTGAATGAGACAGCTAAATAGGCCATGCTTCTTGATTAATTCTTATATACTCTATAGATCCTGACTGCCATTCTAGCATGAGTTAATTGCAGCATCTCTCTCCATAATATTAAGATATATCAATCTATAGAGCTGCATCTAAACCCCATTCCTAGATGTCCATCGTCACCCCCATAAGACATAAGCTAAACTACCTTTAAGAAGCCGCCATTCCTATTAACTGTCCCAATCAACGACACCATAAAAAATAATTATATTATTAGAAGCCGCATTACCCCTCTAGAATGTCCCATTAACTCATAATAATAATAAATAAGAATAATACTTATAAGCCGTATGGCCCTATCTAGACTGTCCCAGTAATGAATGAATAAGTTAATACATATAAAACTAAATAATAAGGAAGCCGCATTGACCCCTCTAGGAATGTCCATTCAACTCCATAAACTAAATAAGAATCAAATACTTAAGAAGCCCCGCGATGATCCTTTTAATCTGTCAGAGTAACCCATTAACATTATACATTAAAGAAGCCGCATCGCCCTTCTAGAGTCTCCCATTACTAATCTCACTCATATATGTCATATAATATTAAATAAATATAAGAACGAATTAATACTATTAGTTATTCCACATAGTCTAATATGTGTAACATATTGAACAGTAAATTATATAATATATTAATGATTAATTATATATTTTATAATAATTAATAAACCAATATTATTAATCACTCCTGTGAAATGGATGCACAATATATCTCATTATTATTATTAATTTAATAAATATGTATATAATTATATTACTTTCTATTAGTTACAATAGTTGATTAATTGATCATTCTTTATTAAACCAGTCTGAATCTCACTAAATTACTTAATAATATAATATATTGTGAAGCCTGATCTAATTTGCCACTATTATATATAATGTCCCACTATCAACTCTAATATAATTATAATCAAGAATTATAGAAATTTATTTAAATTTATTTATATAATTAATTATAAATTATCATATGATAAGTATATCTTATCAATATATAATAAGACTCTACATAGTTGCATTCTATTCCTTCTGATGAATTGAGTTTTATCACCACACACATAAATCATATAAGCACACAAATTATATAAATTAATTATATCTGTTAATTTATACAAATTAATATAGATCTACACTATATCAGAGAGCGCGATACACAATAGAAAAATAATATACAACCTCAAAAAATAAACTAAGATCACAATAAGAATATATGGTATTGCAATTCATCAGAGACAAAAATTAGAACTAAAGTGACACACAATAATACACAAAAATAAATAATAAATATGAGAAGAGATTGAAGGTGTATATCTTATTAATATAATTTAAATAATGTATTATATAAGATAAATATAGAACATTAAATCAGAATTACATATAGATAAGACATAAACTCATACATAAAGAAATAAAATAATCATATTGAATATATATCAAGTTATGTGAGTATGAGAGAGATACTGGAGAACAAGTACATGAGAGAGATAGAGAGCCCATGTGGCTTCTAATTATAAATACTATATTTTTAATTTACATTAATTATTATTAAAAAATTATTATGATATTACTTAATTTTTATGGGATTGTGGACATTCTAGAGGGGCCACGAATAGACGGGACTTCCTCAATTGGACTTTTTTTTATTTGACTGGGACAGACTAAAAATTAGCATGCGCTACGTAAGTATATTCCTTAATTTATTCTAAGATGGAGATTTTAGACTTATTGTTGCGACTAACTATTATGTTATATAGATTATATATGCTGACTTGATAGTCTAGTAGCCCATGCTGCTTATAAATATTATCTTATTATATTATTATTAGGTTGACTAGGACATTCTAGAAGAGCCCAATGCGGCTTCTTAATATTAATTTTTATTGTTTGATGACAGTTTAAAAAGACCATGCTGCTACTTAAGTATTATTCTTATTTATATGAGTTGACTGGACATTTAGAAGGGCCAATGTGGCTTCTAATTATTATTTTTAATTATTCAATAGTAAGAGATGACTGGGAAAGTTCTAGATAGGCCCATACGGCATCTTAATTTATTATTCTCTTTATTATTTATTAGTTACTGGACATATCTAGAGGGCCAATGCGCTTCTTAATATTAATTTTATTGCGTGACTGACAGATTTTTATTTTCTAAATTAGGCCATTGCCGCATTCTTCTAGTATTATTCTACTATATTATCGTTGACTGGACATTCTAGAGGGTTAATGCAGCTTCTAATTTGATTTTCTTAATTATTAATTATTATGGTGACTGACATTCTAGATAGGCCCAATGGTCATCTGAATTATTATTTCTCATTTAACAAAAATTTTGTTAATTTTTTTATTTAATAATTTTTTTATTTTGGCGTTTTATTAATTAATTTTTAAAATTTTTTTAAAAAAAATAATTTTTATGTTAATCATTATTTTTTACATTTAATTATTAAAATAATTTTATTGTATTATATTTATACATAATAATATATATAAGTATATATAATATATTATATATTATATATAAATTATATATAAGATATATATAATATATATATATATATTATATATATATATATATATATATATATATTATTCTCTTTTCGCTTTCTGGATGGCTTTCTTTGGCAAATCAACCAGTGCAAACACCCTTTACCTCCCATTTTGCTTAATTTGGTGTATTATATCATATTATACCCTAAACTTCTTTTGAAAGTAAGCTTAAAAGCGAAAATATTAGTTGTCAGATGGATGACTTTAAAATTTTGAAGTTGAACCTCTGCACAGTCATTTCTCTTGACCCCCATAAAAAATTAGAGTAAATAATGAGTCAAAGACATAAATATGTTATATATCAGAATCAGGAAAGGCCAAGGAATTCAAATTTGCATGTTTAATTGCTTTAAAATAAAAAATTAAATTGTGGCACTGTGCCAAAGGTTTGAGGTCAAAAATTGACCTCTGGGTTTCAGTGAGTGCCAAAACACTTTATTGAAGGAAAAATGTAGGCAAACCGTTTGGCTATAAAATAAAACCAAAAAAATGTTTGTCCATTATTGTTTTTATTGCTTAATTCAAGTTTAAATAAACATAAGTTTTCAAAATGGCTCATCAACTTAGTCATATTTTTTGGTATAGTCTATTGCATATTTTTTATAGTATATATTCGGATAGTCTGACATTTGAAGTTACAATTTAACTTTAATTTTTTTTTTAAATAAAACATTGATGGAGAGTAGATGGTACTTAAAGTAAATAACAAAAAGATTGTTTTTATTTTGCGTTAAATATAAAAAATTATATATCATTATTATTAGATTCATTCTTTATATTTATAAAGGTACTCTTA
>JABUQX010045970.1:0-5000 GCA_015478945.1 Trachelipus rathkii | reverse complement strand
GACCAAATTTAAAAATTGTTGACTCTGTGAATGATTCAATCAACTTCATGCAAGTTTATTGACTTTCGACTTCCACATCACAAAATGCAATTGCAAACTTCGAAGATTTTTAACAGCACCTTATGTTTCAATTTGGATTATATTCTATAAATTCAACCTTCAACCTACCATCTATATTTAAGATACTGAAGGAATAAAACTCCATGGTAAGAAGAGAAATTTTTCTCATTGACTATGATATTATTCTAGCTGTTGTTTATATTGATCAAATCTAAGGTAAGCTTAACTGAAGAAGAACAACATATAAGCTAAATCTGCACTTTGGCCATGTGGCCATTTGTATTAAAGGGTTGCAGGAAGTTCAAGAAGAAAGGAATACATCTAACATATTGTAAGTGATGAACTACAACTATCTCCGTTACTATCTTCTCAAGTCATCTTCAGAAAGTTTCAGTAAGATTAGTAATGAAAGCTTCTAGATATTGAAGAGCTTAGTAGAAAGCGTCGATTGGCTCAAGAAAGAGGGTCCTCCCTAATCCTTGTACACAATATTCATAAACTTTAATAAAATTTAGCTGTAGCAGTTTATAAAGAAGTTAAAAAATTTTTAAAAATTCGAAGAGTCTCAAGACATTGTACAAGAAGCTAAAATTGCTGTTACTTTACCTCCAACGCAAGTTAGCGTGGAACTGCTTTTCTGCTCTTCGATTATAAAAATCAAGACCAAAGAAGGGAAAATGAAGGAGACCTGGCCGAATGCATTCTATTTTAAGAACTAATCATTCCAATGAGTATGATATTAGATGTAAGTTCATGTAACTAGTAATGTTAGTAGTTTATATATATAGTATATAAATATATATATATATATATAGTATATATTATATATATATATATATATATATATATATATATTATATATATATATATTTATATATATATTATATAATATATATATATATATCCGTAGACCCCTTCCTAAGTTATTTAAGCTAAACATTCTAGAGGGGCCAATGCGGTCTCTTAATTATTATTTTTAATAATAATAAAAATATAGTTATAATAGCAAATTAAGAGTTTATGTTTTATTCAATAGAAATGAGGAAACTATTGTAGTTGGTGAAAGATTTCTTAGTTTGAAGTGGCTGTTGTTCCAATATATATATCTAATATATATATATATATGATATATATATATAATATCTATAGTATATATTATATATATACTTATATATATATATATATATAGTATATATATATATATATAATAATATAATATATTCTTTCTTTCTTTCTTCCAGGAAGGCTTCTTCATCCTGTCAGCCGCGCAAGCATCTTTCTCAGACGTCCTCTCTGCACTATTCTCTTCTCTTCAGCGCTGCTCATATTTGTAGCTGACATCTTCGCAGAGAGTCGCTCCACCGATTCGCATTTCTTCTTCGTCTTCCTCTTGGTCTTGCTGCTCTCTGGTGTCCATTCCGCAATCTTCTTTTCGGCATCTCTCCTGCTCTCCTCTCAGAATTTCCCACCATCTCAATCTCCCACATCCATTCTTCAGTGTCATCTTCTTCACACCTATATCTTCTCTAATAACTTCATTTTTTATTCTGTCTCTCCTACTCTTTCCAATCATTTAGTTATTAATATCCTATCTCCGCCGTTTGTATTCTACTCTCTCTTTTCTCGTTGTTGTCCATGTTTTTTCACTCCGTCAACAGTGTGGGAGTCATATGCTGTTAAAAAATTCACTTTTTTAAACCTCTATTCCGATGTTTTCATCTTTCATCATGGGGTATACGCTTTCATAACTATCATACTTTTTCATCTTCGCGTAACTCTCTTCTCCATTTCTTCCCCTTTCTGTTAAAACACCTCGAGATAATTGCGTATTCACCGCTTCACTCCTCTCTTCACCAGCATTCTCATCCTCCCTTCATTTCTTCCGCTACTGTTAATATTCTCTGTCTTCCTGTATGTTCATCTTCATCCTTGCTTCCCAACTTCTCCGCAAACAACTCCACCACTCTCGAATCGCCTCCTCTCTCTGTCTCTTCTCTCTCTCTCCTCTGCTCTCTCTCTCTCTCTTCTTCTCTCTCTATCTCTCTCTCTCTCTCTCTTACTCTCTCTCTCTCTCTTCACATGCAGTCATCTGCATATGCCATTTGTTGTCCTTCCAAATTCTCCGCAGTCATAGGGAATGATAAAGTCCTATAAAATATTTTACCACGGACAGTTTTTCTAGGGAACACAAAAGGAATGTAGGAAGACGTGTAACTTGATTCATTCTGTTATAGTGTTTAAAATTATTTGAGTTGGTTCCGCGGAGTTTTGTTTGATGTGACTCCTTTGTAACATTAAGAAAGGATAGGTAGATATATGGATTGTCTTGTGCATCATATAGTATATTCTGACGTAGCCAAAGTGGGGGTTTATAGTTAGATATTAAAGTAAACCGCATGGTTGTAGCTACCAGTATCAAAATAAACTTATTAAAGCTTGTATTGTGGTTAGCGTGAACCTTAGCTAAAGATTTTACTTTGGTAGTAGTTGGCGTATATAATTATATTGACCTTGGTTTAGGAAATTGACAGGCCTTAGGGTGTGGTGTAGGTGTGTTTGTCGCATGGGCATGTAATTTGATAATATTTAGTTGACTGGTACAGTCTCGATAGGTTCATGTTTGCCTCTAACTGGTTCTTTTGTTTCCTTATCTCTATCTGAGGTAATACTACGAACTTGGATAAAAATATTAACTTTCTGATTGGACAACGATATGAAATGGTGTAAAAGCAATGAAGAAATGTTTTTAGAGGTGTTCAAGCTGTCGAAATATCCAGCGGCGTTAGATGTCCATCACTGTTCACATTCCATGTGAAGTACAACCCATTAAAAACTTTATGGCACATCGAAGGCAACTATATGCTATTTTAGATTGCCAAGGACGACTACTATTTTAAAAGAAAAAAAGAAAAGATTTTCCGCAGACACAAAATAGACAAAGCTCTCACGATTGGGCGACACAAGGTAGGTGGAAAATTTCGATGGTTTGTTACGACCTAATGAAATTTTAAAGCATTGTTGAAGCTTAAGAGGAACTTCAAATGGATAAAGATATTAACCTTTTATAAAAACTTAGATCTTTTCAAAAGTCTTTAAGCAAAGCAAATTTGCTATAAGTTTATTTATTTATGTCTTTAACTTTATTCTCCAACACTCTTCCATTTGTGTATTACATTGCATTCTCCATAATTAGTGACAGCCAAATGCTTTAATCATATTGGAAATATGGTTGTTTAGAAGGGGTTTTAAAGCAAACATACAACGAAAACCATTTTCAAACATTTTGGGAAGTTTGCAACAGAACCTTCTGCTTTCTGATATGAAGAAATCATAATGCCCTCTTGTGAGAAATCAATTTAAAATGAAAGATATAGGGCAATTACATTTTATATTGCTTGAATGATTTTTCAAACCAGTTAGAGAGAAAATTCGCGAATCAAAGATCTATACTTACTAATCTTTATAAAGTTACTTATTCATCGACATCCTATCAAAATTTTGGCTATTTTGGGAAATAAATTTTGATTATGTGCAGTCTATTTAGCTTGTTAAGGATTTTTAGGCATTATTACCTCATCAAAATGTGAAATCCAAAATCAATATTTCACTACTCTGAAAAGGCTCAAAGCAAACTTTTCCAATTCTACATGAGAAGAAAATCTAGCAGAACTGGCTTTAATGAGTGTTCATCTAGCTTTCAGTCACATATAAACGAGGGAAGTTATATCATTTTGCTGTTCAAGAGATCAAAATTAAGGAAGGATTTTACATGGAGAAGGATATTGTATTTTATTTTCAAAATTAATTTCTGCTGATAGCATCAGACTATGGGTAATGACAGTAATATATATATATATATATATATATATATTAATTATTATATATATATATATATATATATTATATAGTTATATATATATATATATATTATAATTATTATATTACTATATATTATTATTCTTAATCTAAAAACACCCCGAAATTTTTTTTGCTACTGCCCTATATATATGTATATATATATATATATCAACATCATTATTAATATATATATTATATATATATATATATATATATATATTATTATATATATTATATATATATATATATATATAATATATTATATAGTATATATATATAATATAACAACATCATCATTATTATTCTATCTATCATCCACCTTCTCTGCCTCAAAGACTGGGGGTTAGGTGCGAAGCATGCCCTAGAAACAGAAAAGAAGTAGAGAAGTAATATGACGAAAGTCGAAAAGAAAGCCCTAGCCTTACCGCCGCTTTATACTTTTAGTGATGAACTCGTCGCCATTCAGAAAACCCACCTTAAGAGCTTCACGGGATAGCGACGGACCCTCCACTATGGCATCTCGTTCATGTGGGGTTAATCCCTTGGCCGGTGGGCACAACATTACCCCAACCAAACCCGCATTCACCAATATTATGTCACCTATCTTCTCGCTCTGCCACAACCTCTCATTTTCCTCCTCCAGGCATTTCTTTTACCTGACTGCATCCACTTCTTTCCTCGGTCTCGCAGCCGTTCGATTGCCAGCAACACTCACCACTGATACATCGCTTAACAACCGACTATCATCATCCTTCCACATGATGAAACCATCTCAACCGTACTTTCATTTATTCTCTAATTTACCACACCACAGAAAAAAAAAAAAAAAAAAAAAAAAAAAAAAAAAAAAAAACAAAAATTTTTTAAAAAAAAAAAGAAAAAAAAAAAAAAAAAAAAAAATTTTTGAACATTCTCTAATACGTTCATTTTCATTTTATCAATTCTTCTCACACCTAACGCCCTTAAGATTGTCGCATCTGACCCTTTTACTTTAGATCTATACTCTTATTCCACATCCAACCCATAGTCTCACTACTATAAACATTAACACAGGTAACAACTACTCTCAAATATATATATAT
>JABUQX010045969.1:37500-40000 GCA_015478945.1 Trachelipus rathkii | reverse complement strand
ATTTATTATAAGATTTTTGCTATAATATTTATTTACAATTATTACTATTACTGCTACTGTTGTTATCAACATGGATATATCTTCACTGTTAATATTATTATTATTATTATTATTATTATTATATTATATTATTATTATTATTATTATGTAGGCTATATACTATTTTCTTATAGATAAATTAAATATTATAAATTTTCTGCATACACTGTATGAAACGAAACATGGGACGTACTCGTTCCCCAAGCAGCCCTTTTAAATTAAAAATACTACTGACTTATATTTTATAATTTGAACTGTACAAACTTGTAACTTTTTCTTTTTTTAAACTAAATAAAGAATTTTTGATGTTTTACAGTTTTAACTCATTAATTATTATATTATTATTATTATTATTATTATTATTATTATTATTATTATTATTATTATTATTATTATATATTTTAATGTATGCTAATACTGTTATAATGATTTTTCTATTATTATTATTATTATTATTATTTTTATTATTATTATTATTATTATTATTATTATTATTATTATTATTATTATTCTTATTTTATCATTATTATTAATATACTTTTCTTATGAATACATATTATACGTTTTATGTATAATAAATACTGTGTGCAAGGGACATACTCGTCACCCCAGCAGTTAAAAATAATAATTGTCATAATATTTTGTAATTTGAATTTCCAGTTTTATTATTATTAATTATTATTATTATTATTTACAATCTATTAATAACCTTTTACAATCTATTAATAACCTTCAACACATAAATCTTCAGCTAAATAATACCCACCCTACTCAAAATATGCAACATAGGCTTTCTTCGTACGCCTCTACAATAACAACCACCCACGCTCTTACTATATATCCTCCAAAAGAATATAGATAGATAAGAAAATAGCCAAATTAGGATTAAATTATTATTGTACATAATAAAAGTAAAAAAAAAAATAGTTGTAGTAACCTCAGTTCCACAAGAATACCGCCCAATAGCGCGCTCTAACAACATCATCGAACATATCGTCACACACACACACACACACACGAGAGCAATTCAAAGAAAGGAGTTATGACAAAATAGAGAGTTATAATACGAATGTCTAAAAACATAGGTTTGAAAAAACACGGTGTTTGATTTCTCAATAAAAAGAAAAAAAAATAAAGACTATATACATATGAGAATTCATCTTATTCACCATAACAAAGTCCTAACCGACATACTCAATAGATCTTCGAAAAACTAATCGTATATATAGTGACAGTAGTTATAACCTCATAACTGAGAATATCTCCTGGATAGACAGATCACAAGAGATGTTGCACCTTCCAATTTCAGCTTGCTCCCAAAACATTACACACAGGTCTTGACTGATATAATTTCTCTCTATTGATAATCACTCCTGCTCTCATCCCACCCCCTCCTCTCACCATATACAAAGTTCGAAATTAGAGAGGAGGGAGAAGGAAAATGCACAATATGATACTTACTAAAATCACAATAAGATAATAATATTAAACTATTCTAATAAATGACACAAACTATAGAGAATTACAGTAAACTAATTGCACTCCGTAATAGTATAATATATATTAATTATATTAATATTAAGTAACACAGATAAATAAATACGTTTTACAGATACTTATACTATATTATCACCTTATCTATTAAATAACCATAAGAATAAA
Organism: Trachelipus rathkii; assembly: GCA_015478945.1. Classification (NCBI taxonomy): domain Eukaryota; kingdom Metazoa; phylum Arthropoda; class Malacostraca; order Isopoda; family Trachelipodidae; genus Trachelipus; species Trachelipus rathkii. Next base: position 38,299 of record JABUQX010045969.1, on the reverse strand, counting down.
TATATATTGAGAATAGTTTAATAAAATACTAGACTCGAGTTTAAATAACGTATAATATTACATAAATACCTTATTAGCCTGTAGTTATATACATAATATATAGTAATATTATATATTATTAATATAATATTATATTATATATATATAATATTAACTATATATATAATATAATATAAATAATATATATATATATAATTAATAAATATAGATATATATATATAAATATATATAAATAATATAATATTATATATATATATAATATATATATAAAAATTATAATATTATAATTATCTATATATATAATATATATATATATTATATATTAATAGGTACCAGCATCCCTAGATATATAATAAATTAGTAAAAGTATATAATATACATGAGAATAAAATCCTATATTAAATATAACTATCTACTACCGTAATATAATATATATATAATTAATAATTAAACATATTGTGATTTCAGGATATATTAATCTTCATTACACTAAGAAATAACTTATATAAAAAAAATAAAATTAATTTTATAAATTTACTAATATATATATATTATATATAATAAAATACATCTTATATAAATTAGTAACAATATTATATACACACTCTAGTCTATGTATATTATTGATTGACCATTGACCTGGAACCTCTTCCATCGTTCCGATTCTCGATATATAGCTATATAATAATATTAATACATAGGAATATATATATATACACATTTAGATATAGTAATATATAATAATTAAATATATATTATATATATATATATATTATTTTTTATACTATTTATTATAATA